>JBBPST010000651.1:0-10320 GCA_038093715.1 Austroboletus cf. mucosus | reverse complement strand
ATGTACCCGTTATCGTAGATAGTAGATGCGAATACGTATAAATGGCCCAGGGTCATGGGGAAGAATCCCCATTGACTATCACCTGGACCAGGTTCTCTCTACCGCTCCTAGCTTCCTTTTCAACACGCGCGTCTCTGTGTTGGCCAATTTCACTGCAGCTTCCTGCAGGTTGACCTCCATCGCGGCTTTTTCTTGTTGCAGTGCTGCCACTGCATTGAGTAAATTTTGAATTTGCGCCATCTGTGCATTCACCAAAGCCACGACCTCTGCCAGAGTGGGTGTCGACATTTGGTGGGATGGGATTAGCTAAGAGAAAGGCAAGTTCATCAAGCCTCTCTTCGTACGACAGGTGATCTAGATCACAGATCAGATCGTATAGCTCCTGTAGCTTTCTTTCATACTCTTCTCACATCAAGCGATCGTACCAGCGGTTTAAGATCGCCGCTTTATACAAAGGGAATATTGGCTAGTACTCCAAGAACGTAAAGGGGGAGAGGGTGGGGTAGCCTCTGGCAGGCTTCTTTAGCACTGCGCGTGTATGTAAGTAAGGCCTAACGGTATAGGGCCCTCTTCTAATTGTTGTGCAATCCTGGCACTGCTTCACCGGATCTGCCTTATAGACTCGTCGGGGACGAGGGACTGGTTCCTGGTAATTGTACCTGGGCTTCTTAACCGTCCTCAGCCTCTCCTCAACTGCTACCTCATTCCTAACTTCCTCTGCTAACTCGCTTCCGAAGACTAGCCTAAAAGGATCTAGCTCTCCAACTGGTACCAGGTCTTCTAATTCGACCCTTAACCCTTCTAATGAGTCGTTGGGATCGGCGTCTGGGAACGCATCCTCTGCTCTCGTCAACTCTACCTCTGCGGTGGCACGTGCAGCTTCAACGGCCTCTCCGTAGGTTGCGAACCTCCCACCCTGCAATGCTGTTGCTTGGTTTACTGGGGAGGCAACACCAGACCCATCAGTTTGTAAGTCCTATTCGACTTTGCCCTCGACTGGGTGCGTCCGCCACTCGCGTTGCCCGACTCACTTCTGCTTGTGGGTCCTTCTGTGACGGGTGATGGGGTTAGGTGAGGGTGAGACTTCTTCAATAGCGCCTTTGGCTATTCGTGGGCTTCAAGGGGATACTTGACGAAGGTATCAGTCAAAGGGGTAGTTTACTTGTAATGAAGCACTCAAAAAACCCTATAGCCTTGGTAGGACTAGAGGACTCTTGACTCAGAGGGTAGTGGGATGAGGGGAAGTCTCGAGGACAAGTAAACTGGGGATCCAGTCTACCGCCTGAGGGTTTATATACTATCCTACATGTATGTACATGTTTGTGTAAATACCATAATGGGGTATCGTATGATGATAAGCATGAATTACATGATTGGCTGATAAGCCAGACCATATTCTATTGGATGATAAGTGCATGATGTCATGGATAAGAGATAAGGGTCTAGCCCTCATGTGTAAGCATAATTGTGTAAGCAGAGTCATGTGAGAAGTCACGTGACAAGGGTCACGTGATATGGAAAGTGAACATATGACAAGTCCGCTCGTCTTGTGGTGGAAAAGTGTTCCCTTAAATAGAGAGTCTAGAGTTTGAATTATGTTAAGGTAAAAGAATAAAAGCATAGGAAAAGAGCGTTTGTAACAGATTGTTTCTGGTAGAGTTGGAGAAGTGAGGGGAATGAGTCTCCTTCCAAGAATGGGGGGAGGTCAACGAGTCTGGTGTATAGAGCTGGGCATTCGAGGATGGTGATGAATAGGGTATTTCTGTGGGTGACGGGGAGGCGGTGGGCATGTATAGGAAGCAACTGGGGAAGCCAGGGACCAGAACAAATTGGGAGAGAGGGTAGGGAGGCAATAGATTCAGTCTGCTGGGATACAAATTCTGTGGCAAAGAGGTCGAAATTTCTAACTGATTCATTTGGTTTCGAAGAGGAGGCATCAGTTGAGGAAGACATGAGTTAGGTGATGAGTTTATTAGGTGAGTTTCCTGCTGATTTTATAGGCTTGGAGTAGGAGTAGGGCATTTTGCAGGTTCCTAGCTGTTTTCCATGTGTCGTCGCCACTTCCATAGCCTTTCCATTGGATCTGGTACTGCCTTCTGTTCGCTGATCCTGTTACACTTGGCCCGGGTAAGGTCAAGAGTAGCCGCAAAAGGTGGTCGAGGGTTCAAGGGAGCTACGGATCCGTGAGGACTCTCGTAAATTCGAAAGGAGGACGTGGTTCCGTATGGACACTCGATGTCGTTCAAGGGCAAGTCAGGGATCCCGGGGGGACTCTCACTGACAGTCAAGGGAGCAGCAGGAGATGCCTGCTGGTTCAAGGGAAGTCAAGGGAGCACCCACTCAACAGTAGGGTGAGGACTGAGGGACCAAGGACAATCAATGTAGGAGGTAGATTGCAGAGGTCAAAGTTAAGGGATACATTGAGGGTATCTAGGGTTTATATAGAGGAGAACCAAGTTAAGGGTAGGTTGGAATCAAGAAGATATGTCAGCGATAGAATGTGATGGAATCGCGAAGAAGTGGACATATTACAGATGGTAAGTAAGCATGCATGAGTAATGCATGAGTAAGGAAGGGAGACACGTCAGTGTCTTGGTAATACAACTGTATGTGAGTCATACTAAATAGGTAAGCAGGGATGACAAAGCAGGAAGGTGGGAAGAAAAGAAATAGGGGTCCGTTAAGTCGTAACATTACCCCCGTTGTACAATCAAATCCTCGATGAAGATCAAGGTGAACCACATGGGGAGCCAGTGATGTTGCCCCAGCCGGTACTATCAATGATTGAGTCATCGTAATCATAATCCTCTACCAGAGGAGGGGTGGGTACTCGGGGGCGAGAGCGACAGTAGACGGTACCGTGAGGTTGGATGGGGAGGGGACGGGAGCCGGAATTCGAGGACCTGGAAGAGCGTGATGATCTATGAGAGATGGGGGACGACGGAGAAGGGGAGATGAGAGGTGCAGGGGAGCGACGACGAGAGGGACAGGTTCCCTGGGTATGCCCTAGGGCTGAGCGGTGGCAATATGGACATTCGTACATGGGGCAACCAACCCGAGTATGTCCGAGTTGTCTGCAGACAAAGCAGGACTCGTGGTAGCGGGGATGGTTGGATGCAAGGGTAGTGGAACCGTTGTTGCCTGTCCAATAGTTTTCAGCTCGCTCTAAAGCATTGACTTCTTCGGGGGCAAGGGAAGAAGAAGAGGCCGAAGGGGTGGTTGCCATAGAAGTCGTTGGGAAGGGGAGGTTTAATTCTCGTACGTATCGTGAGACGTCATCTAAGAAGTCGGTCATCTCTAACTGGTGCATGAGTTGCACAAGGTCTTCCTCCATAGATCATTGGAGGTTGTGGAGGAGGAGGTTTCGTAATGCTTCACTGGCGTAAGGGGGGGAGTTCTGGGCAATCAGCCCCAAGCGGGAGTTGGTGAGGAAGATACGGTAGAGAAGGAGGAACGGGGAGTTCATGTCGGTGTGGGCATCGATGGTAGCGGTGTGGTGACGGTTTCAGAGAGTGTGGATTGTATCGAGAACTAGGCTGTCGGGGAGAGGTTCTGGACAAAGAGCAAGAGCAAGAGGGGGAATAGAAATGGACGAGACTGGGCGAGCAGAGAGTCTTTGTGCGAGGGGAATGGTGGCGATGGATGTAGGGGGAACTGGGGGAACGTAGGTGGAGGGGGAGAGGTATTCCTTGTTGTTGGCTGTAGTGTTCCAGCCAGTTTCGACAATGTCTGAGGAGGTGTCCTCAACAAGAGGGGTACGAGTTTGAGTGGGAGAGGAGGTAGGACTGATGGACATGTTGGAAAGGGATATGTGGTTGATCTGAGGAAACATAGAAGGGTGACGTTGTTTATAGTCCTTGAGCACGGACTTTGAATGAGATAAGTTCCTTTCGGGTTCCCAGGAGTCTTCTTCTGCCGTATATCCTTTCCATCAGATCAGGAAGGAACGGGAGGATGGAGGTCCACGGTGTCGTAATATTTTCTCAATTTCGTACTCCTCTTCTCCGTTGATAAGGTCAGGTGGAGGAGAAGGGAAGTTTGGACTGTGTACGAGGTTTTCGCAATAGGGGGATAAGAGAGAAGCATAGAAGACTGGGTAAATCTTCCAGGTTCATGAGAGTCGGAGTTTGTAGGTGATAGGAGATAAGACCTTCATGATAAGAAAGGGTCCCTCTCTCTTTGAAGCAAACTTGGGGTCGGTGACCCATCGTTTCAGGTTTCGGGCTTCTAGCCAAACTTTGTCTCCTTTGGTGAAAGGGGTGAAGGAACGGCAAGTTCGAGATGCCATGACTTGTCATGCAAGTTCATGGGAGGCTAGTGCCTCATTTTGTGCGGCAGTGAGGGATTTCAAGCATGTTTCTAGTGCGGGGATATTGGAATCGGGTATGATTGGGGGAAGAGCATGGGGTTCATATCCCATCATGAGATAGAATGGAGTCTGTCCGGTGACAGAGTGGGTTCGGTGGTTGTGGGCGAATTCGGCATGGGGAATGAGGTCGGACCAGGACGTGGGGTTACTTCCACAGAAGATGCGGAGGTAGGTTTCCACTTCTTGGTTTACTCATTCGGTTTCTCCGTCAGTCTGTGGGTGGTAGGCGGTGGAGAGGGCGAGGGAGTATCCAAGAGCTTTTCCAAGTTCTTTGGCAAAGGAGGAGGCGAACTGGGGGCCTCGGTCAGAGATGATTTTGTCGTAAAGTCCGAATCTGTGATAGACTTTGTGGAAAAAAAGTGCGGCGACTCCTTCAGCAGTGATGGTTTTCTTAGTGGGGCAAAGAATTACCCCCTTCGTAAGTCCATGGTTGACCACGACCAAGAGAGTATCAAAACCCGAGGAGGGGGGAAGGTCGGTGATTAGATCGCAAGAGATCTGTTGGAAGGGTCGGGTGCAGGTAGATTTGATGGGGGTGAGGGGGGGTACCGTAGGGTGTGTGTTGGCCTTGTTCTGTTGACACGAGGCACAACCTTCGACGTATTTGCGTACATATTGCGCTAGACCAGGCCACCAAAATTCAGCAGTGACAAGTTGACGGGTTTTGAGATAACCGGGATGGCCGGCTGTGGGGTGGTCGTGGCAACGTTGGAGGATGGAATGTCGAAGGGCGTCGTCTGCAGGAACATAGATGCGTTCCTGGTAGGTGAGGATCCCGGCAGTAACTTGCCAGTCGGAGAGTCGAGAGCGGAATGCGGGGGGAATCGTTCCATCAAAGGATTGCAGTATTTTGGTGACAATGGTGTCATCCTTGGAGTGGGAGGCGATGAGGTCGTGGAGAGTGAGGTCAATGGATTGAATAAAAAAGGAGGGGGGAAGGAGTACTACTCCGTCATTATCCCCTTCTGGGGGAATAAGGTCAGGGCGGCATGATAGAGCATTGGGGCCTGCGAGGTTCTTTCCAGGTACGTGTACCATGGTGAGATCAAAGTCGGCGAGGCTGAGGAGCCAACGAGCTTGTTGGCGGTTCAAGGTTTGAGCTGACTGGAAGTAGGTCAGGTTCTTGTGGTCGGTGAAGACCTGGATCGGGTGGGAGGCGCCATGGAGATAGTGTCTCCAGGCTTTCAAGGCTCTGATAATCGCAAGGAGTTCACGATCATAGATGTCGTAGTTTCGTTCAGCACGAGAGAGGGAACTGGAGAGGTAGGAACATGGGTGCCAATCACCATTAGTATCAGTTTGGAGAAGAATAGCTCCAGTGGCAAACTTGGAGGCATCGGTGGCGATGGCGAATGGGGCAGAGAGGTCGGGGAGTCGGAGGACTGGTTTCGAGAGGAAGAGTGATTTCAGGTTGTTGAATGACATTTGACAAGAGTCACTCCACTGCCAGGGAGAGGTTTTCTTTGTGAGGTCTATGAGGGGTCGGGCGATACGGGAGTAGTCAGGGATGAAGCATTGGTAGAAGTTTGCAAATCCAAGAAAAGATTGAACATCTCTGAGTTTCTGGGGGGTAGGCCAAGATGCGATGCCGTCGAGTTTGATGGGGTCCATAGCAAGCTGACTGGGTTTGACAATCATGCCTAGATATTCGACTTCGGGTAATGTGAATTTGCATTTTTCAAGTTTGAGATGAAGGTCGAGTTCCTTCATTCGTTGGAGGATGCGCTTCGTCCGTTCAGTGTGTGTCTTCTCATCGGGGGAGAAGATGAGGAGGTCGTCCATATAGATGATGAGCCAGCCTTCGGCGATCATATCGCGGAAGGAATTGTTCATAAACTGCTGGAAGGTGGTGGGAGAATTGGTGAGACCGAAGAACATAATGGTCGGTTCGAAGAGGCCTTTGTGGGTGATGAAGGCTGCCTTTTATTGGTGGCCATCCTTGATACGTACATTGTTGTATCCCCATCGGACATCAAACTTGGTGAAGAGTTTGGCATCTTTGAGCTTGTCGATGAGGTCAGAGACAAGGGGAAGGGGGTATGCATCGTGGACAGTATGTTCGTTGACGTAGCGATAGTCCTGGCATGGACGGAGGCCACTGTCTTTCTTTTTGACAAAGAAGAAAGGGGAGGCTTGGGGGGAGTTCGAGGGACGGATTTTTCCACTTTTGAGGTTCTCATCAAGGAACGCCTCAGTAGCGGTTCTCTCATCCGGGGAGAGGGGGTAGATCTTTCCGACTTTCGGGGAGAAAGAGTCGTCCAGATTGATTTCATGGTCGTAGGGTCGAGAGGGGGGTACGTGTTCAGTGGCTTCTTTGGAGAAGACCGAAGCATAGTCAGAGTACTCTGGAGGTAGAGTAGTTTTCGGTTTGGCGAGTTCCGTGGCAGTGGTGAGTTTGGCGATTTGAGGGTCACCTAGGGGAATGTGTCGGGATCCAATCTGCATGATGTGGTGGAGCTTTCGGTTGTTGATGGCACGAATCAGATAATCTCGTTCTGGTTTGTAGTCAAGATATTCGTAAAGTCGAGCATCACGGATAGAGTCGACGTTAACATGTCGAGGGGGTTGTGGGGAGGATCGGTATTGTTGAAAACGGGTCTCAAAGTGTCGGAGATCCTCGTTATGGAGAGAGTTGAACTCTTTTGATTGGTCGGTGGACTCCTCAATAGAAATGGTCTGGGCAGACCAGTTGATGGAGGGGTTGACATCCTTGAGCCAGGGGAGGCCCAGGATGACGTTTTGGTGGCCACAGTCCATCACGTACAGTGTGACTTTGTGGGCAAGTCCTTGGACAGAGACAAAGAGCTCAGAGGTGAAACGAACGCCTCCTTTGGTGGTGAGTTGTTCGTTAACATTGGTGATTCGGAGAGGAGAGGAGAGTCGGGTGGTGGGGAGTTGGTGCTTCTTCACAAAAGCCCAGTCTATGCAGGAAACATCTGCTCCACTGTCAATAAGAGCAGTGGTGTCGACGGTTTTCAATGTGCGCGAGGGTACGATGAGTTGGAGAGGAATCAGCATCGTATTTGGGATGGTAGGTACAGTTACAGTGGCACATTGTCTAGGAGCTTCTCATGTCGATCGAGGGCTCCGTTTCAAAAATCCTTTGAGAAGTTGACCTGGTTGACTTCCAGATCGTCTTCCTCATCTTTGGTGATCTCTTGGACTTTCGTCCGTTTCTTGGGTTGGGTGGTCGAGAAGGTCGGACACGAGTTGGTGCGGTGTCCTTTCTGCCTACAGCGGAAGCAGAGGCCTTCTTTGAAGCAGTGTTCACGCTCTTCATCGGTGAGTCGGAAGGGACGAGAGATAGAATCTACGTCCATGGCATTGGGGTCACGCTCCTTGGGCGTGTTCGAGGTGGTGAAGTGTCGGTAGGGGAGGGGGTGTCGTCGTTGGTTAGCAACATCTTTGGCCAGGTCCCATTGATTTTGGAATAGGATCGCCTTTTCGTACCATTTGGCAATGGTGGTGGGGACGGTTTCCATGGATAGAATGTGTTCCATGAGGTGGGTGGGGAGACCTGCTCAATAGCACGAGATTAGGACTTGCTCGTTGACGATGGCGGAGAGTTGGACATTGTTTTGGAACTGGGAGTTATACTTGAGGAGCACCGCTTCCCAAGTTTCCTTTGCTTCCTTGGAAGCTTGGTGTGTCTGGAGCCAGATGATGGCGTTGTTCCAAGACTCTTGATGTTCGAAGTTGGCATTGAACGCCTTGATGAAATCTTCTATCATCCCAAAGGTAGGAGGGGAGGTCGAGAGACATTTGCTGCGGTAGAGGGTAGCCCATGATTGTGTGGATCCTTCTGTCATGAAGGAGAGGGCAAAGATAACCTTCTTCACGTCAGAGGTGTAGATGTGTTTGTTGATGATCAGGTAGGTTTGGACCGTCTCAAGCCAGGCCTTGGCTTTTGAGAACGACCCATCAAAGGCGGAGGGGGAGGTGATTCTGAGCTCTGCAAGCTTGGTGGTGGTACTTCCAGACATGGCTGGTGGAAACTGAAATGGAGGTTGGGGTTGAGTGACGGTAGGTGGGGATGGTGGGGATGGGGTTCTGGGGATATTTAAGCTATGCGCTAGGTGATGCGTAAGGTCGAGGTTGTGAGATGGACCTGGGATTAGGATATCCTCGTCAAGAGAATCAGTGGCTGGGTGTTCTTCCGAGTCAGAGACGTCGGTGGGTTCAGGTGATGGTTCCCTGTATGATCGGTTATCAATACGGGGTCTAGGGTTCTGGGGGCGTCTGTGCAAAATGGTGGCAATATGCGATGGTAGCCGATCAAGAGTAACTTTGACCTTTTCTTACGCTTGGCCCGGGTAAGGTCAAGAGTAGCCACAAAAGGTGGTCGAGGGTTCAAGGGAGCTACGGATCCATGAGGACTCTTGTAGGTTCGAAGGGAGGATGTGGTTCCGTATGGACACTCGACGTCGTTCAAGGGCAAGTCAGGGATCCCGGGGGGACTCTCACTGACAGTCAAGGGAGCAGCAGGAGATGCCTGCTGGTTCAAGGGAAGTCAAGGGAGCACCCACTCAACAGTAGGGTGAGGACTGAGGGACCAAGGACAATCGATGTAGGAGGTAGATTGCGGAGGTCAAAGTTAAGGGATACATCGAGAGTATCTAGGGTTTATATAGAGGAGAACCAAGTTAAGGGTAGGTTGGAATCAAGAAGATATGTCAGCGATAGAATGCGATGGAATCGCGAAGAAGCGGACATATTATGGATGGTAAGTAAGCATGCATGAGTAATGCATGAGTAAGGAAGGGAGACGCGTCAGCGTCTTGGTAATACAACTGTATGTGAGTCATACTAAATAGGTAAGCAGGGATGACAAAGCAGGAAGGTGGGAAGAAAAGAAATAGGGGTCCGTTAAGTCGTAACAGATCCCCAATGTGCAATGATTCTTTCTACTTCCCATTTTTGTTCTCCATCAATCAGTTCTGGTGGGGGTTGTAAATAGTTCTTCCCATTTTCCACAGTTTCCTTGAATGAGGATAGCAGGGATGCATGGAAGACATCATGAATTTTCCAAGTTGGGGGAAGTCTAAGTCGGTAGGACACCTTGGAGAGTGTTACGAACACTATATTTTATCGTATGCTTTTCACTTGATTCGAACTCTTGACCTTATGATTTAGGAAATATGTTCTCATCACTGACACTCATGACTTAGAACTTTTTCGTTTCAAAGTCACGTGACTTCCATCACGTGATCTATGCCTAGACTCGGCACGTGACCAGTCACGTGCTATGATGTATGCTCTAGACTCCTTATCGCTTATCTATGATGTCATGCCTCATGTCATTCTTATCTTCCAATAGGATGTATGCCGGCTTATCAGCCAATCATGTATTTCCTTCTTATCATCGTACGATTTCCTATAAAGTATTACTACCAAACATGTACACATAATGTAGACAAATATATAAACCCCAAGCTCTAAGGTGGAATCCCCATCTTAAGAGACTTGGTCATTTGGATCATACCTCGAGTCCAATCCTCCTACGACAAGGCTTATCCAGTCTTGCAAAACTACTTGTTTATATTCTTTATTCGGAGTCGTATCAGAGAGTACCTGGGATATTTCGAAAGGTTCTTCTCGTTTAGGGGCAAGTTTCTTTGATGGGGTAAGTTCGTCCCTTCTAGCAATACTTTGTCTCCTATTTTCCAAGGTGTGAAGGGTTTGTGATGTTGGTTTGCCATAATAGTTCTGCTTCTTTCATGTGCTGCTAACACTTCGTCTCTTGCTTTCCCCAGTTGAGTCATTCTTTCCTCCAGGGCTGGTACAAAGTTTTTGCCTATTTTAGGATAAGCTCTTGGTTCGTAGCTGTTACAAACGCTCTTTTCCTATGCTTTTATTCTTTTACCTTAACTTGATTCGAACTCTAGACTTTCTATTTAAGGGAATACCTTCCCACCTACAAGACGAATGGACTTGTCGTATGTTCACTTTCC
>JBBPST010000649.1:0-10337 GCA_038093715.1 Austroboletus cf. mucosus | reverse complement strand
GAAGAAAGAAAGAAAGAAAGAAAGAAAGTGACCGATGTAAGTGAGTATAATAGACCACCCGGTCTTCATAAGCAAGTCCGAGACATGTCCGGAACAAGTCCGGTGCAAGTCCGGTGCAAGTCCGGAACAAGTCTGGTGCAAGTCCGGTGCAAGTCCGGGATAAGACCGGTGTAATAGACCGGTGTAATTGTGGTCTTCACTAGCAAACAGTAACTTTCGGAATGGTAAGTAAAGAGTCAATAAAAGAAAGAGAAGATCATGTAAAAGAGGTGATAACAAGGGATATACGTGTAGCAGCGCACCGGTCTCCACAACGGTCTGTTTCGCGCACTCAAAGCTGTCAAAGTCTGGATCATCGGACTTCGGAATTTAACTGTTGAGGTCGACGCTAAATATATAACTGGTATGCTTAACAACCCAGACATCCAGCTGAACGCTGCTATGAACCGTTGGATCGCCGGCATTCTCACCTTCACTTTCACCCTCAAGCATGTCTCTGCCTCACAGCACAAGGGCCCGGATGGACTTTTGCGTCGCCATAGAGCCAAGGATGACTTATCTGATGACGAAGACAACTCAGCCATGGTGGAAGAATGGTTGGATGATGTTCTAGAATATGGTGTCTGGATGATGCATGGCATCGTGGATGGACGATTCGTCTTTCAAACAAGGAAGGGAGGAGAGAAATACCTTGTTCTCTCAACAACAATCAATGCAGACGACGAGTATCCGCAAGTGCCAATAAGTGACGAAGGACTACAGCGCGACAAGGAGCTATAGACCATCAAAATATTCTTAGAGACGCTCCACATCCCCTCACACATTACAGACTCTCAATGCACCCGGCTCACCAAACGTGCGCGTCAATTCTTTGTTGCCAGTGGACGCCTATGGAGAAAGGAAAGCAACGGACGGCATCAACTCGTCATATTTCATGTAGACCGTCTTCACATTCTACGCGACATACACGACAATCTCGGACACAAGGGAGTCTATGCTACATGCCGCGGGATCGCCGACCGCTGTTGGTGGCCCACTCTCAATGATGATGTCGCCTGGTATGTTCAAACATGCCATCAATGTCAGCTCAGGTCTGCGCAGAAGGTTGTTATCCCGCCAACCGTCGCTATCCCCTCCCCACTCTTTCACAAAGCGTATATCGATTTTATGCACATGCCTGCCACTCAAGGGTACTCGTACATCGTCCAAGCTCGCTGTTCACTCACAGGATGGCCGGAATGGAGAAAGTTGAAAAAAGAGACCAGGCGCACTATCGGTGCCTTCATATTCGAAGAACTTCTTTGCCGCTGGGGAGCACTCACAGAGATCGTCACAGACAACGGCACGCCCTTCATTGCAGCACTCGACTGGCTCGCGGAGAAATACAACATCCATCATATACGCATTTCACCGTACAACTCGCGTGCCAACGGCGTAGTCGAATGTTCTCACCGCACCATCCGCGACTTCCTCGTCAAAGCCTGTGACGGTGATATCACACAGTGGCCCAATCGGATATCATACGTATTCTGGGCAGACCGTGTTACCATGCGCAAAGCCACCGGATACTCCCCGTTCTACATGGCGCATGGCACTGAGCCTCTCCTACCCTTCGACGTTGCCGAAGCCACTTTTCTCCTCCCCGATATCGCCCGTCCCCTCAAAACATCCTCCCTTCTCACACTCCGCGCGCGTCAGTTGGAGAAACGCGATGACGACTTACAACAGATCCTGGGTCGCGTCATGCGAAGTCGCTATGCATCGGTCGCCGACTTCGAGCGCTGTGCAGCCCACGCCATCTACGCCCACAACTTTCCGCCCGGATCCCTCATCCTCGTCCTCAACAAACGCATTGAGCCCGATTCCAATGCCAAATGTCGACCGCGCTATTTCGGTCCCATGGTCGTCGTATGCCGCACGAAAGGAGGATCATACCGTCTCGCAGAAGTCGACAGGGCAGTATTGAAGCTCATATACGCCACATTCTGTCTCATTCTGTACCATGCGCGTTTCCCAAAGCAACTCCTCGTCACCGAGTATGCTGACGCCAAAACCGACACGCTAACCCTATTCATCACACCTGATGATGTCGCCGCCGTTGCTGCAGAGGAGTCGAAGAAGAGCGACTAAGGACAGTCGCTATCTCAAGCAAGGGGGAGATGTAAGGATCGCACCGCGGCCACGCACGGACTGACAAGTCGAATTGGTACGATTTTCATAAAACATTTCTATTTTCTATCACTATGACACTTTATGATAACTCTCTTTTCGTCGCTTCCCAGACACAAAAGAAACGGTTTCTTCTTGCCCTCTTCCTTCATTAACACTTATTTTCTTTTGTTATCTTTCGTATACCCCATCTTTCAGCCTGACAACGTCCTTCATCTCGTACGCTCTTTTGTTCAACCGAATCTGTCCTAAAAGCACCTTGCATGTATTTAACGGCCACCCAGAAGGCCTTTTGATCATCAAATACCACTGCCTCGTAACCCCTCGTCTCTCGTCCGAACGCACTGTCTGACCATCCTGACGTGACTACGTGTTCCCTCATTTAACAAGCCATCCCCATCACCCACATCCATTCCCCTTCGAACTCGCCTACGTAGTGTGTTCCTAGCGTGACGCAGGACACCTACTTACACCCATCACCCACATCCATTCCCCTTCGAACTCGCCTACGTAGCGTGTTCCTAGCGTGACGCAGGACACCTACCTACACCCATCCCGATGATGCTCATAAGCTTTGGCAACTATCAGCTGCATTGGAACATGCTGGCGTTATACGCGAAAAATCGACCTCTTTATTGTCCGAGGCGATGCACTGCGCAGGAGATTCTGGAAGGGACTTGCTATAAAAGCAGGCAGACAGACACCGTGACCTCGCTATCGAGCGAGACAAACTACTACAGAAAATTCGCAAGTTTCCCTGCTTTGAGCGGTTCCTCCTCCAAAAAGAGTTTTCGCAACTTCGCGCTTCGGCACACATAGGCCCAGTAGTGATCCTTGATGCTGCTGAAAAACGCTGTGATGCGTTGATCATTCTTGCAGAGCTGAATGAACCAATTCATGACCCCCTCCCTAAGTTCGATCAGGGAAGGTCGACTGCACTTCACAATGGGCTCAAGACATGGATTCGTTCCGGTCGAGGTGTTTCCTGTGATGAAAGAGAGGGAAAGGCTAATGTCGAATGGAAGGATCGCAAATGGGTATCTATGTTATCTGTTTTATGGAACAATGTGGTGAAGCCTGTCCTCGATGCGCTGGCCTTCTCGGTATGTAATACATGCCAGCAAACCTCATGTCGCTGACATATTTATGTGCTTGTAACAGACTCCTGGTGATCTGTTGCGTATCTTTTGGTGTCCCACTGGACCTTTCACGTTCTGTTAGGACTTCTAACAAGGCCTGGACTAAGTGACTCAGGTTACTTGCCAAAACAATAACTATTCTGCGAATGGGGAACATTTGCTCTTGGGCTCAGCCCTTATATACATGCATATATGTCTACCCTAAACTACCTTACTAAGGACCAGCCCTAAAGTCATGATGTCACCATCAGTCAGCAATGATGTCATGCTTAGTAAGTGGTCTATACATCACGTGATATGGATTGGGATGAAGTCACGTGTGTTTGTACATAAGTGAAAGGTAAAAAGTCTAACAATACCCCCTTTTCAAGATCCAACGTCCGCGTTGGATGGAATCTCAAAGTAGGATGAATCAAAACGTTGGAATTGTTTTCGGAATTCCATGAAATCAGGAGTGAGGAACAAAGGTGATGGCGTAGAGATGGGTTCATTTCGACAAATAGGACAGGTACAAGGAGAATCGATTTCAACAAAGCGTACGCATATTTGTTTTTGTGGTCGAGGAGCCGCAGGGTGTTTTCGATGGAATTGAGCAATGGCATCTGACGCATTTTCAAGATCTTTGGCCTTTTTCCATTCGTTCTCTTCTCGGGGGAATCCTTTCCATTGGACAAGATACTCAATGGAATTTCTTCGTTCCCTTGAGTCTATGATCTCCTCGACTTCTTGTTCGATTTCTCCTTGGACCACATCGGCAGGAGGGGGAATGGGAATTTGTTGGGATGGAAATTCCGCTGGATGATATGGGTGGAGTAACGACTCATGAAAGACTGGATATACTGTTCTCCATCCTCCAGTAAGTGCCAACTTGTATGCAGCTTGACCTACTTTCTGAAGGATTTTGAAGGGTCCTTGTCGTTTATCATCCAACTTCTTGGTGGGTCTATCCGTTCGGATATGTGTTGTGTCCAACCAAACTCAATCTCCCTTTTTATATTCCACAGATGGACGTGTCTTCTTGTCATAGTACTTTTTCATATCCTGAGCGGCCCATTCTAATGCTTTTTTAATGTTCTTTCGAGCATTTTCCATTTCGGATATAAAATCCTGGGCTGCCGGATTTCGTACATTGACACGAGATGGATGCGGGGCGTTGGGATCGAAACCATAATTGGCCATGAAAGGCGTGGTTCCAGAGGCTTGTTTATGGGTGCGATTATGGGCGAATTCGGCTATGGGCAGCCATTCAACCCAATCGTCTTGTCTATGATTGACATAAAGCCTCAGATATTGTTCGACCCATGCATTGTACCTTTCCGTTTGTCCATCTGTTTGTGGGTGCCATGCCGTTGATGGGTTTCCTTTGATGTGCAATTGTTTGTATAAGTCCTTGATAAAGGATGAAACAAATTGCATTCCTTGGTCACTGATAACCTTTTGAGGCATTCCATGCAGCTTGAAGATTTCGTCTCGTAAGATCTGTGCTATTCCTTGTGACATGATTTCTTTTGTAATTGGGAATAGTCGAATCATTTTGGAGAATCTATCTACGATGACCAATATGGCGTTTTTCCCTTGTGATTCGGGAAGTGGTTCGATAATGTCAAGGCTAATGGTTTTTCGGGAATTTCATTAGGGTTTAACGGTGTGTGTTTTGGTGTTGTAAATGCCTTGGTGCGTTGGCATTTACTACAACCTTTGACATATCGTTCTACATCTTTACGCATTGTTGGCCAGTAGTATTGCATGGCAATGGCCTCCCTTGTTCGTTTGATTTCAGGATGTCCTGTGAGGGGGTGATCATGGAAATGTACTAAAATATTGTTATGTAGAGTATCGTCTTTTGGTACATACAGAGAAGAATGATAATAAATAAAAGGATTCTTTTGTATCCAACCGTTTCGTTGTTTTTGCATATATTCTGTAACTAGCGATTCCATATGGCTTTTTGTTATTTTTGATATAATATTTACAAAGTCAATGTTTTCTACTGCTACAGTGTCCGTTTCCGAGTTCATTTCTCGGGTTTCTACCCTAGGAGAGATAAAAAGATGATCAGGAAGGAGAATCACCAATGTGTTATCAGCATCTACCCCCTTTTCAAAGTCTGGCCTCCGGGACAGAGGATCCGCAGGGTTAGTTTTTCCAGGACGATGTTCAATCGTAAAGTGGTATTCCTGGAGGAACTGATTCCAACGTGCTTGTCATCGTGAAAGATCCTGGGGTTTGTGGAAGAATTCCAGATTTTTGTGATCCGTAAGGATCTGGAAGACTTGGTGGGCATCGAGTAGGTAATGACGCCACGTAGTGAGGGCGAAAATGACGGCCAAAAGTTCTAAATCTGCGGCATGATAATTTCTTTCATCTTTGTTTAATGCGCGCGAGATAAAAGCAATTGGTTTCCAAACATCATTTTGCTTTTGGGATAGAATGGCTCCGATCCCTATTCCAGAGCCATCAGTTTCAACGCGGAACAAATCCTTATCCGTTGGTAAGGCAATTGCCGGAGCAGAAGTGAGGATTTCCTTTAGCTTATCAAATGACTGTTGACAAGCTGTTGTCCAAATAAACTCAGACTTCTCGGATGTGAGCGCGTTGAGGGGTTTAGCCACTAGGGCGAAATCGAGGATGAATCGTCGATAAAAATTTAGGAAGCCTAGAAACGACCGCAATTGCTTTCGTGTGGTTGGTACAGGCCACTCACGAATGGGGGCAACTTTTACTGGGTCCATTTCCAACTGTCCTTCTGAGACGACAAGACCAAGATATTCGGTTTTGGTCTGCTCGAAGTCACATTTAGTGTGCTTGAGACTAAGCTTATTGTCTCGTAAGATTTGTAAGACTTCCTTGACTATTTGACGATGTTCTTCAATCGTTTGCGTGAAGATCATTATATCGTCCATGTAGATGACCACCTTTCCTCGATTGATCAGATCTCGGAATAGATAATTCATCATAGTTTGGAAGGTGGCAGGCGAATTGGTTAACCCAAAGAACATAACGAGAGGTTCGAACAATCCTCTGTTAGTTCTAAACGCGGCTTTCCATTCGTCGCCTTCCACCATTCGGATATTGTTATATCCCCATCGTATGTCGAGCTTTGTAAAATAGCGAGCTCCACGGAGCTTGTCGACTAACTCGGAGATAAGGGGTAAAGGATATCGATTTTTGATAGTGATATCGTTTAATCATCGATAATCCTGTACGGGGCGTAATTTTCCATCCTTCTTTTTGACGAAGAAGAAGGGGGAAGCAAAAGGAGATTTGAACGGGCGAATTCGTCCAGTGGAGAGGTTCTCTTCCAAGAAGGCGTCAAGCTCTTCTTGTTCCTTAAGAGTGAGATTGTACGTTTTGCAATCGATCTTATGATCGCCAGGCTTTAGCTCGATTGCATGATCCCATGGGCGACGAGGAGGAAGTTCATCGAAGGATTCCTTGCTGAACACATCCTTATATTCGTGATAACAACTCGGTACAACGTCTTCGAAAGTATTACTTTGCTTCTTTTGATTGGCAGTAGCGGCCAAATCAGTAGCCAATGTATTAATGTAACGAGCTTCGATCTGGAAGACACGATCCTCCTTTTCGAACTCATCTTCTTCATCATCGTCACAGGATTGTAATTCGGGAATATCATCGAACTTGATTTGATTGCTTTTCCAATCGATTTTCGGATTTGTCTTTTTCAACCAATCGTATCCAAGGAACATTGCATGTGAATGTAGATCTGCTAATGCCAGCGAGATCTGTTCCTTGTGATCGCCGATCTGCATTTCGACGATCATAAAATGAGTAATTGAACCAATGGTATTGCGCGTTCCATCAGCATTGTAGACTGGAATTGCACGAGGAAGTTCGTGCTCGATGAGTTTGTTTTCCTTGGCATATTTTCGATCCATGGATGATGCCATACATCCTGAATCTAGTAGCGCAAGGGTTGGTATTTTGGACCCTTCGGGGGTTACAAGAACAGTGATTTGTCCGATCTCGATTTATTTATGAATCGAGGTTTTTCTTGTAACTCCCTTAAGATCAGATTGGCTTCGAAAGGTGTGGCCTTTTTAATATCTCGCACAAGCGTATTGTCTACTTCACTTTGGCGAGATTCATGTACAAAAGTTTTTAGATGTTCCTTGACATGACCATCCTTAGTATTGTCAGCCATTGTTTTTATCCATGTACACGTCCATGGATCGACGGTATTTAACCATGCGCGCTCTAATGGTTGATCAGACCGTGTTCGCGTCTTGGTTTCCTTAGGATCTTTCTTGTCTTTGTTTGTCCATAATTTTTTTCTATTTTTCAATGGGGAATTAAGCACGGGTTGAACCGCCGCGCCGTTATTCACGGTCGCCCCTTTTGGTCGTTGTAAAATAGATATACTAGGACATGGTACAGACAAAGATGAAATAGGAACATCAGTCGATCCTGCTACTGAGTTCCTTTTGGAAAATCCTGACACGCCTTTTCTACCAAGGCTGCCAGCTCGGCGTCGTTATTGTACTCTATTTCTACCCCATGAATGTTCATTTTCCGAGGTTGCCTTGGTCACATGTGGTCTTTGCATGGCCACGGTTTTCCACATTTGAAACAAAGGCCCTTAGCTCTCACCTGGCCGATGTCCATTGGTGCGCCGGCACCGCCAAAGGTACCGGTTTGATTGGGGTGGATCACCGGGGCTGCAGGCACAGCCGGTGCGACAACGGGTTTTGGATTTGGAAGCACCACCGACTTCCGCATCCACGGGTTGAATTGACTCGTGTAAGACCGCTTTTTCCTTTCAGCGATCTCTTGCAAGATGTATCCGGCCTCCCTCAAAGCCTCGCACCATCGAGCGTAATCACCAGCATGCGTAGTCGTCATGCCTGGGATTGTCCTTTCGACTTGCTCAACAACATCATTTTTGGTATTAGCCCGGAGTAACCGGACTAGTAACCGCCCGTGATGAGCGACGTCATATTTGGCCCGAACGATGAGCTGACGTTGAAGAGTAAGGAACTCCTCAACCGTTTTGCTGCCTTGTGTCAGCTTCATCAATTCGTCCTCTGCTTGTGCTACGTCATACGTAGGCTTGAAGTTTTTCTCCAGATGGTCGAGGAGGAATGTCTGGAGCGACATTGTGTTGATATCCTGGACATGCTCCATGACAAAGAGCGTGGCGAAGCTCTCTGCTGGTCCTTCGGTGCAGAATCCAAGGATCATCCGAATACTTTCGGCGTCGGTAGGGGGTCGGATGAACCCTCCACAGTACAGGGTGAATTTCACCAGCCAGGCATTGTAGTTAGCCGGCTTCCCATCGAATGCTGGGGGCTTGGTCGTACATGACTTTCCCAAAGCTGTTGTAGGAGACGGCTGTTGTGGTCCAGCAACAGCAAGCTGCTGAACGACAGGTGCGGCAGGTGCGGGGGCGGCGTAGGTTCCTTGAGCTGTACCTCCAGGGTTAAATGGCGGTACGGCGTAATTGGTTGCAGGGGGCAGAGCTGCAACAGCGGGTTGTAGGAATCAAAGCGGGAATGTGGGAGCCTCAACCGCGGCGACTCCGTCCCGGATAACTCGGTGTTCATAGTTCGAGTACTGAGCATAGAACTCAGTGATTGATCCAGCCTCAGGGTAGGTATGTCGACCCGAGGTGGATTGAGAGACTCTGCTGACGGACGGAGCCGGAGTAGTTTCGGCGGGGAGTGCGGATGTGGTGGCGATGGGGGTGTCCTCGTCTGCCATCTCTTCATCTTGTTGTTGTCATCGCCCAAGGCGACTCGACAAACTGAATGTGCTCGACATGTGAGCGACGAGGAGGAGGAGGAGGAGAGGGAAGAGTACAAGCTATCCGGAGAGGACAGCTTGACGGAGGGAGTGAGGTCAGTGAAAGACAACGACAGCCTCGGAAGTGGTGTGAGGTAGCCGGTACCTCGGTGGTCGGTTGATAGGAGGAGAGGGGATTCCAGTACGTCACGAGCGTACTTCTTGGAAAGTAGTGGGGCGCTACGCGAATGTCGAGGGGGCAGCCCTTACTTCTGGGCGACTTGATACGTCAAGTGGAACGACGTGACAATGACTGTGATCATGCAAACAGTTGATCCTCTCACGGAGATCACCCGCAATTGTGCACTATTTGTGATACCAGGGGTATCGAGCAACATTATCCTTATTTATCAAGAGGCGGACGACCTCCACACGCAGCGCAGAAGCTGCTACAAGCGTTTGCCGGGTGCTTGTCCCGTTTGCTTTCCGCAAGCAGCATGCTTTTTATGGCAAGCGGGCCAAGGATGGAGATGGGGGAGGGGAGAAGACGGGAAGGACGTGCTTACTGGGGCACGAACTTCGGATTTCTGTGGAGTGCAGACAAAGGTCGGAGGTGCAAATACCTGTAGGCGTAGAAAGGTCGGACAACCTCAGGGTAACGTCTGACCTTGGGGATTGTTACAAACGCTCTTTTATTATCTCCTGAGAGACGTGTTTCTCCAGGAGGTGGATCCCAAATTGAGACCCGACTTTGGCCTGCTCGTATAGCAAGACCCATTTGGACAAGAACGTGTCTATGTCCGCAGTTCCTTGTTTAAACGACGTGATCTGCTGCGTCGCCCAGTCTTTCTGGAGTTGGGGTCGAAAGAGCCCCTCAATTTCCGCGACAAGATTATCCCAATCTGTCAGCGTACTTGTTCCGTTGGCCAGACGGAGTAGCTCCCTTTCGGCTACGTAGGCCCCTTTGACTCCCTTAAGCCGTGACAAAATAGCATAGGCCCTATTCGGCCCATTTGGTGCGAAGGTGCCGTCCGGCAGCTTCCTCGCGAACTCTCTAGGGTGGGAGTCCAGCCAAGATCTAATCTTGACCCACCATTCTTCAAATTTTCCACGGGTACCGTCATAGGTCCCGGGATCGGAGAAGATCTCCACCTTGGATCCTCCTCCACTACTTCCGGCCGCTCTTCCGCCTTGGGAACCCCAGTCCACAAGTGAGAGCGCCTCCCGAGTGCGCACCTCGTTCTCTTGGGCGCGCGTCTCGGTGTCGGCCAACTTTGTTGCAGCTTC
>JBBPST010000645.1:0-10397 GCA_038093715.1 Austroboletus cf. mucosus | reverse complement strand
TGGAAAGGGAGCATACGACAAGTCCAATCTCCTTGGTGTGGGAGAGTGTTTCCATATGTAGAGAGTCTTGAGTTCGAATCAAGCATGAGTAAAATAATAAAAGAGTGGGAAATGAGCGTTTGTAACACCACCCCCCTTCTATGGTTGAGACTCCGAATCAACCTCAACGGGTATGGTAGCATCATCATAGGGGTTAAATATACCGAACCTATCGGCGAAGGCCGAACGTGCTAGCGCTTTTGGGTTCAGTTCGTGGAAACGGGCAAGTGCTTCTGCCGCGTTTGTTAAATTAGAAGCGGGTTCCCAGGTTCTTTCTTCCTCGGAATATCCTGACCAATGTATTAAATATTCCTTTCTTCGGCCTTTCCAGCGAGCATCAACCACATGGTCTACTTCGTACTTGACTTCGAGATTGTCCGTGACATGGACTGGACCCGGGTTGAATGTCGGTTGACTGTCAAAGCGGTATAGATAGGGTTTTACCCATGATACATTTACCACAGGGTGAATATGCATAGTGCGTGGGAGTTTCAGTTCAACTGCATTTTTCCCAATGCATCGTGTAACTTTGAAGGGCCCTAGCCACTTCTCCGTCAGCTTTCTTGATTTCCTTGTCAACCGAAGGTTTTCTGTTGCTAGGAGTACCTCATCTCCGATGGTGTAGTTCCTTGCTTCCGAACAGTGTTTATCCGCTTGGATCTTCATCTGATCTCGAGCTTGCTCAATATTGATCTTTGTTGATTCTAATATTTTAGATATATTATTGGCGAGTTCGTCGGCGGCTGGTGCTTTCGAAGTGCCCAGTTCTATCCCCATTCGAGGTTCGTAAGTCCTGGTGACTTCGAACGGTGTCTTCTGGGTTGAACTCTGCTTCTTAGAGTTATAACTGAATTGGGCTATCGGGAGCCAGTCCACCCAATCAGTTTGCTTCTCGTGGCAGAATGTTCGGAGATACTGCTGGAGCTCTCGGATCATGCGTTCTGTTTGCCCGTCTGTCTGCGGGTGAGAGGCCGTGGATAATTTAGGTTTAATACCGAGGTGTTCTAGTAGTCCCTTCATCACTTGTGACGTGAACTGAGGGCCTCGGTCTGATACAATCGAACGTGGGATGCCATGGTTGGTCCACACGTGTGTTAGATAGAGTCGGGCTGTGTCTAGCGCAGTAACTGACTTCGTGCAAGGAATAAACTCGACCTCTTTGCTGAATCGATCGACAACAACGAGGACCGAGTTATAATTACGGGAGGGAGGCAGATCTGTGAGAAAATCTGCGGATACGTCTACCCATGGTGCTATGCTAAGCTCCAAGGGTTCGAGCTTGCCGGCTGGCGGCTTGTTGCCCGTCTTTGTTACGAATCCATATTTTATCGTATGCTTTTCACTTGATTCAAACTCTCAACCTTATGCTTTAGGAAACATGTTCTCATCATTGACATTTATGACTTAGACACTTTTCTCGTTTCCAAGTCACGTGACCCTCATCACGTGATCTATGCCTAGACTCGTCACGTGACCAGTCACATGCCATGACGTATGATCTAGACTCTTTATCTCTTATCTATGACATCATGCCTCATGTCTTTCTTATCTTCCAATAGGATATGCTCCGGCTTATCAGCCAATCATGTAATTACTTCTTATCATCATATGGTTTCCCTTTATGTATTATTACCAAACATGTACATATAACGTAGACGAATATATAAACCCCAAGCTCTAAGGTGGAATCCCCATCTTAAGAGACTTGGTCATTTGGATCAAATCTTGAGTCCAATCCTCCTACGACAAGGCTTATCCAGTCTTGCAAAACTACTTCTTTATATTATCATATTCGGAGTCATATCAGTCTTCATTCTTTGACAGACATCGCATCTAGCGATGTAGTCTTTTACGTAACTAGCCATTCCTGGCCAGTCATAGAACCTTCTTAGAAGGCCTATTGTCTTTTCCTGACCGGGGTGTCCGGCGGAAGGGGTATTGTGGCAGTTTGTTACCACATCTCGGCGTAGATCCACATCTGGTGGGACATAGATTTTGCTGTCTTTTCTCAGGATAGGTTCCGTGAGATCTTCATCATAGCCCTGTTCGTAGAGCTTCTGGACTTCGGATTCTTTCATCAGAAGTACAGCCTTCTTTATCCGTTCTAATAACTTATCGCCTTCATCTTGGACCAGAATGGTAGATCTGATCTGCTCCGGCAGAATAACCAAGACCTGCTTGTTATCGTCTTCTATTCCCTCCGCATGGTCTTCTCTGCAAGAGAGGGTGTCGGCTTTTCCCATGGTAGCACCAGGCTTGTGGCACCACACGTGGTTGAACCTTGATAGATATTGCGCCCAGCGCGCTTGTCGTCGGTTGAGATCTTGTCTCACCATGAACCATTGTAGGTTCTGATGGTCGTTCCATATTTTGAATTGGAAGTGAGCACCTTCTAAATAATGTCTCCATGTTTCAAGGGCTCGTATAGCCGACAGAAGTTCTTTATCTGCGACTGGGTAGTTTCGCTCTTGGTCGTTCATGGAGTGGGAGTAGTAGGCGACAAGATGCCACTTTTCCTCCTTTTGGATAGATAGCACCACACCCGTTGCGTAGTCTGAGGCATCGCATTCCAAACGGAACTGACAGTCAATGTCAGGGAATGCCATGACCAGGGCAGTGGTAAACTTTTCTTTTAGCGTGTCGAACGCTTCTTGCTGTTTCTCACTCCACATGAAGGGAGTGTCTTTCTTGGTGAGGTCGTTCAACGGCCTTGCGATGGCGGCGTAGTCGGAGATGAATCGCCGATAGAAGTTTGCTAGCCCCAAGAAGCTTCTTACTCCTCGGAGGTTCTTCGGCTCTGGCCACTCCAATACCGCTTTTACTTTGGTTTCGTCCATGCGAACCCCGTCTGTGCCTACGATCATGCCCAGGAACTCTACTTCTGTGGCATGAAACGTGCATTTCTCTGGTTTGATAAATAGGTCATTTTCTTCTAGGCGTGCCAAGACTTTCTTGACGATGGCCTCGTGCTCTTCTAGAGAGTCCGTTTTCATAAATATCATGAGATCATCGATGTAGACCACGACACAGTCGTCCATGTCAGCGAAGATCTCATTCATCATAGCTTGGAACATTGCTGGGGAGTTGCAGAGGCCGAAGTACATGACTAAGGGTTCGTAGGCTCCTCTGAAACAAACAAACACCGCTTTCCATTCATCTCCTTGTTTGATGCGGACGTTGTTGTATCCCCAGTGTAGGTCCATCTTTGTAAATAGTTTTGCCCCGTTTAGCTTATCCACCAGTTGTGCGATTAAGGGCAGCGGGTAATTGTTTTTTACCATGTGCTCGTTCAGATATCTGTAATCTTGAACCATCCTCTTTCGGCCATCTTTCTTTGGTATGAAGAATACTGGTGAAGTCTGGGGGGACTTAGATGGGTGTATATACCCTTTTCGTAGTTGGTCGTCGATGAAACTTGAGACCTCCTCTTGTTCTGTCACAGACAGAGGTATGATCCTTCCCTTTTTTGGGTTGAATCCTTCTTTGAGATCTATGGCGTGATCCCAGGGTTTTCTAATCGGCATTCTTTCCGATTCTTCCTTCAAGAATACCTTTAGCCATTTGTGGTAGCACGCCAGTACTAACTCTTCTAGAGTTTTCTCTTGGGATTTAGGTGGCGCTTCTAGTGTGGCTCGTGCGTGGTAAGCCTCCCAGGCTTCTTCCTGTTCATCAGCTTCTTCTTCTTCAGTGATGCACACGCGTCTAGCATGTGTTCTTTGTTGGCATGAGGGAGGACAACGGGTCATTTCGACCGTACCCTTTTGCCAGTCTATTGTGGGGTTGTGGCGACGGAGCCACGTGTAGCCTAGTACCAGTGGTATGCTTCCCAGCGTGGTTACTTCGGCCGTCATCTTTTCCGTATGTCCTTGGAAGTCAATCACTATCTCCACGAAGTGTGTGATGTTTCCTGCGGAGTTCTTTGTTCCGTCTACGTTGAACACGGGGATGGAGCGAGAGAGCTTCTTCATGGGAAGTGCTTGCTTCTCTGCCCATTTTTGGTCTATGAATACTTGGTTTGCGCCGCTGTCTAGCAGGGCTTCTACCTCGTGTAGACTTTTGGGGTTTGATCCGATTCGGATTGGTAGTTTTATTTCCCTTTTGAGATGTAGGGATTTCATCATGAGGCCATCTAGACCTTCTTTTTCTTGTTCTGCATACATCGCAGCGAGGACTCGCATGTCGATGCCTTCTGGTTTGACCTTAACCTCTAGGATAGGTGTTGGTCCTTCTTCGTTCAGGGGCTCGAAGCCTTCCTGTAATAAGTTTATGTGGCGGCTTTCGGCTAACCGCTTCCCTTTACCACTTTCCTTCGTGGGTTCCTCGGGTACATCTTGTATCGTAATTAAATTACCTTCGGTTAACCCGAAGTATCGTATTCAGAGATGTCAAATCTCTGTCATCGTCTAACTCCCTTTGTGGCCTCCTGACTGTTCTACAGTCGCGTCCAAGGTGGCCTATCTTTCCACATTGCCCGCACACTATGTGAGGCATGGGTCTTCTTTCTTCTGGGGAGGGTGCTCTTTGCTCCTGGTTTGACTTATATCTGCTCAGCAGACATCCTTCTTTGTGTGAGCCCTGCCAACCACAGGCTGGGCACTTGGGTTGCGGCGACCGGCAATCCTTGGCAAGGTGCCCGGGTCGGCTGCAAGCGTAGCAGACTTTCGAAGCACTAGGCTTCGTCGTAGGGGTGGGCCTTGGTACCCTAGCTGGAGCCGGTCTTGCCAGTTCTGCTTCTTCTTTCTTTGCCACGGGCTTAGGCTGTGCCGTGGGCTTAGCTTGCGTGTTGGAAGGCCCTGCTTCCATTGCCATCACAGAAGCTTCTACCTTCTGTGCATGGGCTTTGTAAATAGCCGTCTTCCTGAGCGGCGAGCTTCGTAGTGGGACCGCGAATCGGCCCATTCCTAGCCGGTGATTCACAAACACCAGTTTGGTCTTCTCCTTCTTTTTTCCCTTCTCTCCTCCCAAGGTTGCCTCGGCTTCCTCTTCTAGCGAGGGGAGGGCGAGTGGCGGTAGCTTCTTTGCTTCCTCCATCTCTTCTTCTTCGTCTTCTTCTGCCTCTTTAGGTAGGGGCTCATCCGCCCACCTGACCTTCGGCGGTGGAGGTACTTCCTCTTTTGGAATCGGTTTTTCCATAACCAAGATCCTCTCATTAACTTTGGCAATGTTCAACACTGCCGTCCGTAGCTTCTGTGCTTCTGAGGCCCTGGCCTCCAAGAGCGCTTTGATGGTGGCTGTTTGGGCCTCCACCGTTGCTTGTAGCTGGGCTACCATGCTCGATATGGTGCTCAACTCGTGCACTAGATAGCCGAGTTCGGGGTGGACCGGCAAGATCATATTCGCCTTTCCGTCTGTGGATTGGCGTGGTTCTTTAACCGAGAAGGGGTCTTCTTCGGCGTCTTGCTTTATTCCTTCTTCTTGGGTGATCAACACCCTCTCTACGATGGTGCCCTCAAAGAAAGCTTTGAGGTCCTCTTTCGCTGGGCTCCGCCTTAGCATCTTTTCTGCACCAGTGCTCTGCACCTGGTCTGTCATCTTCTTCGGCTTATCACCTGGTCGGGCTTGACCTAGCGGTGGGGAACTAGCTAAGCAGACTAGCCTTCCCATCACCTGTCTTGCCTCGGGTCTTTCCCTTGGTACTTGGATGGCGGAGCTAGCTCTCCTCGACTATCCTTCTTTCTCTATAGGTTTGCTCAAGAGCAAAGTCTGGGTCGTCGTCCTTTTCCCTTGGTTAAACAATGATGATCCTGAGTGACCACCACCTGATAAGGGACTCTTAGTCCTATGGAGAGTAGGGTCTGTCTCTCCCTCTCTTTTCCTATTCCATCAGCACCCTTCCTACTGATGAATCTGTTTTAAGTCTGGTTACCCATACCAGACGTCTTTTTCTTTTTCTTCCTGGTCCGAACCTGACCAAGATGAGGCTAGAATGAAATAATGCCCCTTCTTCTGGGCCTCTAGTGGAAGACTTTCTTCCGTTGGCCTTCAGCCAATCTTGTACCACTCCGAGTGTGTGCTCAACAACAGCACTCGAGCTCTTCGTCTAAGAAGTGGAGAGATATACCGTTATCTCTTCCTATGCCAATGATCCTCCCTTTCTAAGGGCTGAATCCGTAAAGGCCTTCTTCGACGTTGATACATGTTCCTTGAACCGTGTAGGTATCTTTGTGCAAGGCGAGTCCTTCGTGACGGGCCTTAAGGTAGTTTTGAAGCAGTGAAACACTCTAAGTGCTTAGGAAAGGCAAAGGCTGGGTGGACCTCTGACTTAGTAGGGGAAGAGAGACTTTGGATGAGAGGAAAGATCCAAGGCTTCAAAACTGGGGAGTTATCCTCAGTCGCCTTGGTTTATATAGGACTACATACTGCTTGTACATGTTTGTCCCTAAATACTAATCGGGACATCATACCATGATAAGGAAAAATACATGATTGGATGATAACCGGATCATACCCTATTGGAAGATAAGCATGTGACGTCATAGATAAGAGATAAGGGTCTAGCCCTTTGTGAGTAAGCATAATTGTGTAAAAAGAGTCATGTGTGAAGTCACGTGACAAGGGTCACGTGATATGGAAAGGGAGCATACGACAAGTCCAATCTCCTTGGTGTGGGAGAGTGTTTCCATATGTAGAGAGTCTTGAGTTCGAATCAAGCATGAGTAAAATAATAAAAGAGTGGGAAATGAGCGTTTGTAACAATTAGGCCCTATTTACATACAAGAGCAGTGCTGAAGAAGCCTGCTAAAGGCTACCCCACCCTCTCCCCCTTTACCTTCCTCGAATACTAGTCAATATTCCGGAAGAATATACTCTTTATAAAGCGGCTATCCTCAACCGCTGGTACGATCGCTTGACGCGTGAGGAATACGAGAAAAGAGTTAATGAACTCTATGGTCTCATCTGTGATCTAGACCACTCTCCCTACGAAGAAAGGCTTGAAGAACTTGCCTTTTTACTTTCTTTAAACCACCATGTCGACGCCCACTCTAGCAGAAGTCGTGGCACTGGTGAATGCGCAGACGGCGCAAATTCAAAATTTACTCAATGCAGTGGCGGCGCTGCAACAAGAAAAGGCCATGATGGAGGTCAACTTGCAGGAAGCTGCAACAAAGTTGGCTGACACCGAGACGCGCACTCAGGAGAATGAGGTGCGCACTCAGGAAGCGCTTTCACTTGTGGACTGGGGTTCCCAAGGTGGAAGGGCAGCCAGAAGTAGTGGAGGAGGATCCAAGGTAGAGATCTTCTCTGATCCTGGGACCTACGATGGTACCCGTGGAAAATTTGAAGAATGGTGGGTCAAGATCCAATCTTGGCTGGACTCCCACCCAAGGGAATTCACGAGGAAGCTGCCGGATGGCACCTTCGCACCAAACGGGCCGAATAGGGCCTATGCAATTTTATCATGGCTCAAAGGAGTCAAAGGAGCCTATGTAGCCGAAAGGGAGCTACTCCATCTGGCCAACGGAACAAGTACCCTCACCGATTGGGATAATCTGGTGGCGGAGATCGAGGGCCTTTTCCGGCCTCAACTCCAAAAGGATTGGGCGACGCAACAGATTACGTCGTTCAAACAAGGGACAGCGGACATCAATACGTTCCTGTCAAAATGGGTCTTGCTATATGAGCAGGCCAAAGTCGGATCTCAGTTTGGGGTCCACCTCCTGGAGAAACATGTCTCGCAAGAGATAATAAAAGAATTGTACAGGACCAACATGAGGTCCGCCAACCTGGATGTTATCCTGACCAACATCCGGGCCATTGCTAAGGGTCAGGAAAGCTACTGGCTCGCACAAGGCGGTCGGCAAGCTGAGTCTTCGGGCTCAAACAAGGACAGGCAGGCAAAGGCCGCCAAAGGAGAGAAGCCGAAGCCGGGCTCGTGCTTCGCATGTGGCTAACAAGGCCATATGATCAAGGATTGTAAAAAGCCCACCTGCAAAGAATGCGGCTGGAAGGGCAAACACAAGGAGTCCTGCTCCAAAAAGGGAGAAAGGCAGGCACGTAGTGCCAAAAAGGAAGAAGGGGCAACCTCATGGGAGGAAGCCAAGACTGACGGCGCAAAAGCCGCGGAGAAGGAAGAAGGATCCCGGCGGATCTAAAGGGAATGACGTACGCGGAGATCCGCGCCCACTTTTCCAAGAAGGGAAAAGGGAAGGCGGCTTGAGAGATCTAGGGTCTCAAGTCGCAAATAGATATTTATGTTTAGAAACATATGCACCCAAGGAACCCACGGAGAGCCAGTCTCAAAGTGGTAAAGGGAAGGAGTTAGCCGAAAGCTCCCACATTAACTTATTCCGAGAAGGATACGAAGTGGTGGATGAAACCCCGATTATCCTAGAGTCTGGGGCTAATCCGAAGGAAGGGATTGACATGCGGAGGCTCGCTGCAATGAAGGCAGAGGAAGACTCTATGCAAACTTTCCCCGACGAATTCTTTATTCGCACAGTCAAAGGACTAAGCGACATCATAATGAACCTGTCTATTGGCTCCAATAGGAATAACCTCCACGAGGTCAAGGCCCTGCTAGACAGCGGCGCCAATCAGGTTTTCATTGACGAAACGTGGGCAAAGAAGCACGGAATCACGATGAAACCGTTGCCACGCCCTATCCCCGTATTTAACGTAGATGGCACCAAGAACTCAGCAGGCAGTATCACACACTCTGCGGAGATAGTGATTGAGTTCCAGGGCCATCGAGAAAAAATGCTAACCGAAGTCACCAACTTGGGAGGAATTCCCCTGGTTGTTGGATATACATGGCTAAAGCGGCACAACCCTGTCATTGATTGGCAAAAAGGCACAGTGGAGATGACGATATGTCCTCGAAGCTGCACGCTACTGCAGGATCGTGCTATCCGCATCTGTCAAGACACGGCAGATGACCCTGATGAACAGGAGGAAGCATGGACTGCTTATCATATTCGGGCTACGCTAGAAGCACCGCCCAAACCCCCTGAGAAAACCCTTGAGGAACTAGTACCTGAATGCTACCACAAGTGGCTAAAGGTGTTCTCAAAGGAAGAATCGGAACGCATGCCGATTAGAAAACCCTGGGATCACGCCATAGATCTCAAAGACACGTTCCAACCCAAGAAGGGAAGGATCATACCTCTGTCTGCGACAGAACAAGATGAAGTAGCTGCGTTCATAGATGACCAGCTCAGAAAAGGCTATATACGGCCATCTAAGTCCCCGCAGACTTCCCCGGTGTTCTTCGTGCCTAAAAAGGACAGCTGAAAACGGATGGTCCAGGATTACAGGTACCTGAACGAACACACCGTGTGGAACAACTACCCGCTACCGTTGATCGGACAGCTCATAGATAAGCTAAATGGGGCAAAACTATTTACGAAGATGGATCTTAAATGGGGGTACAACAACGTTCGCATCAAAGAAGGTGACAAATGGAAGGCAGCCTTCGTTTGCTTCCGAGGAGCATTCGAACCGACAGTAATGTACTTCGGCCTTTGCAACTCCCCCGCCACATTCCAGGCGATGATGAATGAGATATTCGCGGACATGGATGAATGTCTCGTCGTCTACATCGACGATCTCATGATATTTACAAAAACGGACTTCCTCGAAGAACATGAGGCCATTGTCAAGAAAGTCTTGGCATGGCTAGAGGAGAACGACCTATTTGTCAAACCAGAAAAATGCACATTCCACGCCACAGAAGTTGAGTTTCTGGGCATGATCGTGGGAAAAGATGGGATTCGGATGGACAAGTCCAAAGTAAAAGCGGTCTTGGCATGGCCTACCCCGAAGAACCTCCGAGGAGTAAGAAGCTTCTTGGGGCTAGCCAATTTCTATCGGTGGTTTATCACCGACTATGCCACCATCGCTAGGCCGTTGAACGACCTAACCAAAAAGGACCAACCCTTTGAATGGGGTTCGGCACAACAAGGAGCGTTTGACACGCTCAAAAAGGCATTCGCCACGGCACCAGTACTGGCTCATTCAGACATAGATAGCCAATTTAGGCTAGAATGCAATGCATCGGACTTCGCAACTGGGGCTGTGTTATCTATCCTAAAGGAGGAAAAGTGGCACCCTGTCGCCTATTACTCCCACAGTATGAATGACACCGAACGCAACTATCCCGTGGCAGATAAGGAAATGCTATCGGTGATCCGAGCGCTGGAAACCTGGCGTCATTATTTAGAAGGTGCTAGGCACCAATACGAGATACCAGAATCTCCAGTGGTTTATGGTCAGACAGGATCTGAACCGAAGGCAAGCGCGCTGGGCGCAATATCTATCTAGATTCAACCATGTTTGGTGTCACAAAGCAGGTGCCACCATGGGAAAAGCCGATGCTCTCTCTAGAAGAGAAGATCACATGGAAGGAATCGAAGCCGATA
>JBBPST010000643.1:0-10408 GCA_038093715.1 Austroboletus cf. mucosus | reverse complement strand
AAATGGACTGATGTCAAGTTCGGGTCTGCTAGGGACAGACTTGCTAACTCTGGAACTCTGGAGTTGTGCTGTGTGCTATAAGGGCTTGGCTTCACTGTATGTGGTGTGCCCTTATCCAAGTCTGGTGAAACACTCAAAAACCCTATAGCCTTGTGAGGACTAGAGGACTCTTGGCTCAAGAGGGTAGTGGGATGAGGGGAAACTCAAGGACAAGTAAACTGGGGATCCAGTCTACTGCCTGAGGGTTTATATACTATCCTACATATATGTACATGTTTGTGTAAATACCATAAAAAGACATCGTATGACAATAGACATGAATTACATAATTGACTGATAAGCCAGATCATATCCTATTGGATGATAAGCATATGATATCATAGATAAGTGATAAGGGTCTAGCCCTCATGTATAAGCATAATTGTGTAAAGAGAGTCATGTGAGAAGTCACGTGACAAGGGTCACGTGATATGGAAAGTGAACATACGACTAGTCCATTCGTCTTGTGATGGGAAAGTATTCCCTTAGATAGAAAGTCTAGAGTTCGAATCATGTTAAGGTAAAAGAATAAAAGCATAGGGAAAGAGCGTTTGTAACATCTGGTGCCCTTATTTACTGAGGGTCAGAGTGGAGGTAAGACAGAGTAGGAGAAGTCAGACAATAGAGTAGGAGTGGGAGGAGACAAGAGCAGAGCAGAGAAGACAAAGGATCAGAGGGTTGGAGGCAAGTTGTCAAGACTCAGATGAGAGAACACTGAGATGAAATCAATGGTGGATGAGAAGGAATAGTGGAAACTACATAAGTTGTCAATATTTAAACTAAAGGGGACAGAGAGTAGTACAAGGATTATATACAAAAGTCTGGTGTGATCATCAGAGTATGATCACATAGTAATGAAACTGGTAACTATTGAATAGGACATAAATCAAATAGTAATAAGGAAATGGACATAAGTCAAATGAAAACAAGGAAACAAACATAAATCAAATAACACATAGATGTATCAAGCAGGATACATATGTCAAAGTCATTTGGTGAATATAAGACAAAAATGGAGGTTTGAATACAGTGGATGGAAGTGTTACGCTTGGCCTGGGCAAGGTCAAGAGTAGCCACAAAAGGTGGTCGAGGGTTCAAGGTGTTACAAACACTCTTTTCACTCTCTTATTATTTTACTCATGCTTGATTCGAACACTAGACCTTCCACATATGGAAACACTCTCCCACATCAAGGAGATTGGACTTGTCATATGCTCTCTTTTCATATCACGTGACTTCTCACATGACTCTCTTTACACAATTATGCTTACACAAGAGAGCTAGACCTTTATCTCTTATCTATGATGTCACATGCTTATCCTCCAATCATGTATTTTCTCTTATCATGGTATGATGTCCCGATTAGTATTTAGGGACAAACATGTACATACAGTATGCAGTCCTATATAAACCCAAGACGCTGAGGGTAACTCCTTAGCTTTGAAGTCTTGGATCTTTCCTCATAAAGTCATCTTTCCTCCTCTTAAGTCAAGGTCCACCCAGCCTTGTCTTACTCTTAAGTTAGAGTGTTTCACTACTTCAAAGCTACCTCAAGGCCCGTCACGAAAGACTCACCTTGCACGAAGATACCTACACGGTTCAAGGAAACGTGTATCAACGTTGAAGAAGGCCTTTACGGATCTAGCCCTTAGAGAGGGAGGATCATTGGCACAGGAGAAGATAATGGTATATCTCTCCACTTCTTAGACGAAGAGCTTGAGTGCTGTTGTTGAGCACACACTCGGAGTGGTACAAGATTGGCTGAAGGCCAATGGAAGAAAGTCTTCCACTAGAGCCCCAACGAAGGGGCATTATTTTATCCTAGCCTCGTCTTGGTCAGGTTCAGACCAGGAAGAGAAAGAAGAAGAAGTCTGGTACAGGTAGCCAGATTCAAGACAGATTCGTCAGTAGGAAGGGTACTGGTGAAATAGGAAAAGAGAGGGAGAGACAGACCCTACTCTCCACAGAACTAAGAGTCCCTTATCAGGTGGTGGTCACTCAGGATCATCATTGTCTAACCAAGGGAAAAGGACGACGACCCACACTTCACTCTTGAGCAAACCTATAGAGGAAGAAGAGTAGTCAAGGAGAGCTAACTCTGCGATCCAAGTACCAAGGGAGAGACCCGAGGCAAGACAGGTGATGGGAAGGCTAGTCTGCTTAGCTAGTTCCCCACCATTAGGTCAAGCCCGACCAGGTGATAAGACAAAGAAGATGGCAGATCAGGTGCAAGCACCTGATACCCAAGAAAAGACGCTGAGGCAGAGCCCAGCGAAAGAAAACCTCAAAGCATTCTTTGAAGGTACCATCGTAGAGAGGGTGTTGATCACCCAAGAAGAAGGGGTAAAGCAAGACGCTGAAGAAGACCCCTTCTCGGTTAAAGAACCACACCAATCCTCAGATGGAAAGGCGAACATGATTTCGCCAGTTCATCAGGAACTGGGCTATTTAGTCCACGAGTTGAGCACCATGTCGAGCATGGTAGCACAGCTACAAGCAATGGTGGAGGCTCAGACAGCCACCATCAAAGCGCTTCTGGAGGCTAGAACCGCAGAAGCACAAGAACTACGAACGGTAATGTTGAACATTGCCAAAGTCAACGAAAGAATCTCGGTTATGGAAAACCGACTCCTAAGGAGGAAGCACCTCCACCACCGAAGGTCAGGTGGGCGGATGAGCCCCCACCTGAAGAAGCAGAAGAAGAAGACGAAGAAAAAGAGCGGGAGGAAGCAGAGAAACTTCCCCCACTCACCCTCCCCTCGCCAGAAAAGGAAGCCGAGGAAGCCGAGGCAACCTTGGGAGGAGAGAAGGGAAAGAAGAAGGAGAAGACCAAACCGGTGTTCGTAAACTGCCGGTTAGGAATGGGCCAATTCGCGGTCCCAATAAAAAGTTCGCCGCTCAGGAAGACGGCTATTTACAAAGCCCATGCGCAGAAGGTAGAAGCTTCTGTGATGGCAATGGAAGCAGGGCCTTCCAACACGCAAGCCAAGCCCACGGCACAGCCTAAGCCCGTGGCAAAGAAAGAAGAAGCTGAACCGGCTAGGCCGGCTCCAGCTAGGGCACCAAGACCCGCCCCCACGACGAAGCCTAGTGCTTCGAAAGTTTGCTATGCTTGCAGCCGACCCAGGCACCTTGCCAAGGATTGCCGGTCGCCGCAACCCAAGTGCCCAGCCTGTGGATGGCAGGGCTCACACAAAGAAGGATGTCTGCTGAGCAGATATGAATCAAACCGGGAGCAGAGAGCACCCTCCCTGGAAAAAAGAAGACACATGCCTCGCATAGTGTGCAGGCAATGTGGAAAGATAGGCCACCTAGGATGCGACTGTAGAACAGTCCGGAGGCCGCAAAGAGAGTTAGATGACGACAGAGATTTGACATCTCTGAATATGATACTTCGGATTAACTGAAGGTAATTTAGTTACAATACAAATGAACCCGAGGAACCCACGAAGGAAAGTGGTAAAGGGAAGCGGTTAGCCGAAAGCCGCCATATTAATCTATTGCAGGAAGGCTTCGAGCCCCTGAACGAAGAAGAGCCTGCACCTATCCTAGAGGTCATGGCTAAAACAGAAGGCATTGACATGCGAGTTCTAGCCGCAATGTACGCCGAACAAGAAAAAGAAGGCCTAGACGGTCTCATGATGAGGTCCCTACATCTCAAAAGGGAAATAAAGCTACCGATCCAAATCAGGTCAAACCCCAAAAGTCTACATGAGGTAGAAGCCCTGCTAGACAGTGGCGCAAACCAAGTGTTCATAGACCAAAGATGGGCAGAGAAGCAAGGTCTTCCAATGAAGAAGCTCTCCCGCTCAATCCCCGTGTTCAATGTAGACAGAACAAAGAACTCCGCTGGAAACATCACACACTCTGTGGAGATAGTGATCGACTTCCAGGGACATACGGAAAAAATGACAGCCAAAGTCACCATGCTGGGAAGCATACCACTGGTACTAGGCTATACATGGCTCCGTCGCCACAACCCCATCATAGATTGGCAGAAAGGCACGGTCGAAATGACTCGTTGCCCACTCTCATGCCAACAAAAGACACATACTAGACACGTGTGCATCATGGAAGAAGAAGAAGCTGATGAACAGGAGGAAGCCTGGGAAGCTTACTACACCCGTTCCGCGCTAGAAGTGCCACCTAAACCCCAAGAGAAGACTCTAGAAGAGCTGGTACCTGAATGCTATCACAAATGGCTAAAGGTATTCTCAAAGAAAGAATTGGAAAGAATGCCGATTAGAAAACCCTGGGATCATGCCATAGATCTCAAAGAAGGATTCAACCCAAAGAAGGGAAGGATCATATCTCTGTCTGTGACAGAACAAGAAGAGGTCTCGAGCTTCATCGATGACCAATTACGAAAAGGGTACATACGCCCTTCTAAATCCCCACAAACCTCACCGGTGTTCTTCGTACCTAAGAAAGATGGTCGAAAAAGAATGGTTCAGGATTACAGGTACCTGAATGAACACACAGTAAAGAACAATTACCCACTGCCCTTGATCGCACAGTTGGTTGATAAGCTAAATGGGGCTAAACTATTTACGAAAATGGATCTTCGCTGGGGATACAACAACGTCCGCATCAAAGAAGGAGATGAATGGAAAGCGGTGTTTGTTTGTTTCAGAGGAGCTTATGAACCCTTGGTCATGTACTTCAGGCTTTGCAACTTCCCAGCAACGTTTCAAGCTATGATGAACGAGATCTTCGCAGACATGGACGACTGTGTCGTGGTCTACATCAACGATCTCATGATATTTACAAAGACAGACTCTCTGGAAGAGCACGAGGCGATTGTCAAGAAAGTCTTGGCATGCCTAGAAGAGAACGACTTATTTATCAAACCTGAGAAGTGCACATTCCATGCCACAGAAGTAGAATTCCTGGGCATAATCGTGGGTACCAATGGTGTTCACATGGACGAAACCAAAGTAAAAGCGGTATTGGAGTGGCCAGCGCCGAAGAACCTCCGAGGAGTAAGAAGCTTCTTGGGGCTAGCAAACTTCTATCGGCGATTCATCTCCGACTATGCCGCCATCGCGAGGCCATTGAATGACCTTACCAAGAAAGACACTCCCTTTGTGTGGAGTGAGGAACAACAAGAAGTGTTCAACACGCTAAAAAAGAAGTTCACCACCGCCCCGGTCATGGCATTCCCCGACATTGATTGTCAATTCCACTTGGAATGCAACGCCTCTGATTATGCAACGGGTGCGGTGTTATCTATCCAAAAGGAGGAAAAGTGGCATCCCGTCGCCTATTACTCACTCCATGAACGACCAAGAGCGAAACTACCCTGTTGCAGATAAAGAACTTCTGTCGGCTATAAGAGCTCTCGAAACATGGAGGCACTATTTAGAAGGTGCTCGCTTCCAATTTGAAATTTGGAACGACCATCAAAACCTTCAATGGTTTATGGTGAGACAGAATCTCAACCGCCGACAAGCGCGCTGGGCGCAGTATCTATCAAGGTTCAACCACGTGTGGTGCCACAAGGCAGGCGCTACCATGGGGAAAGCCGACGCTCTGTCACGCAGAGAAGACCATGTGGAGGGAATAGAGGACAATAACAAGCAAGTCTTAGTTATCCTGCCAGAGCAGATCAGATCTACCATTCTGGTCCAAGATAAAGGCGATAAGTTATTGGAACAGATAAAGAAAGCTGTACTCTTATTAAAAGAATCAGAAGTCCAGAAGCTCTACGAACAGGGCTACGATGAAGACCTCATGGACCCAATCCTGAGGAAAGACGGTAAAATCTATGTCCCACCAGATGTAGATCTACACCGAGATGTGGTAACGAACTGCCACGACACACCCTCGGCCGGACATCCCGGTCAGGAAAAGATGATAGGCCTTCTGAGAAGGTTCTATGACTGGCCAGGAATGGCTAGTTACGTAAAAGACTACATCGTTAGATGCGATGTCTGTCAAAGAATGAAGATGGGCAACAAGCCACCAGCCGGCAAGCTCGAACCCTTGGAGCTTAACACAGCACCATGGGTAGACGTATCAGCAGACTTCCTAACGGATCTGCCCCCCTCCCGTAATTATGACTCAGTCCTCGTAGTCGTTGATCGATTCAGCAAAGAGGTTGAGTTTATCCCCTGCACGAAGTCGGTTACTGCACTAGACACAGCCCAACTCTATCTAACACATGTGTGGACCAACCATGGCATCCCACGTTCTATCGTATCAGATCGAGGCCCCCAGTTCGCGTCACAAGTGATGAAGGGACTATTAGAGTGCCTCAGTATCAAACCTAAATTATCCATGGCCTCTCACCCACAAACGGACGGGCAAACAGAACGAATGATTAGAGAACTCCAGCAGTATCTCCGGACATTCTGCCACGAGAAGCAAACTGATTGGGCGGACTGGCTGCCGATAGCCCAATTTAGTTATAACTCTAAGAAGCAGGCTTCAACCCAAAAGACCCTGTTCGAAGTCACACGGACTTACCAACCATGAATGGGGATAGAACCTGGCACTTCGAAAGTGCCAGCCGCCAATGAACTAGCCAATAATATATCTAAAATATTAGAATCAACAAAGACCAATCTTGAGCAAGCTCGAGATCAGATGAAGATCCAAGCGAACAAACACCGCTCGGAAGCCAAGAAGTACATCATTGGAGATGAGGTGCTCTTAGCAACAGAAAACCTTCGGTTGACAAGGGAATCTAGAAAACTGACAGAGAAGTGGCTGGGACCCTTCAGAGTCATATGATGCATAGGGAATAACGCAGTTGAACTGAAACTCCCACACACTATGCGTATTTACCCGGTGGTAAACGTATCATGGGTAAAACCCTATCTATACCGATTCGACGGCCAACCAACATTCAACCTGGGTCCAGTCCACGTCACGGACAATCTCGAAGTCGAGTACGAAGTAGACCACGTGGTGGATGCTCACTGGAAAGGCCGAAGAAAGGAATATTTAATACACTGGTCGGGGTACTCCAAGGAAGAAAGAATCTGGGAACCCGCCTCTAATTTAACAAACACGGCTGAAGCACTCACCCGTTTTCACGAACTGAACCCAAAAGCGCTAGCTCGCTTGGCCTTCGCTGATAGGTTCGGTATATTTAACCCCTATGATGATGTCACCATACCTGTTGAGGTTGATCCGGAGTTTCAACCATAGAGAGGGGGTGGTGTTACGAATGCTCTTTTCACTCTCTTATTATTTTACTCATGCTTGATTCGAACACTAGACCTTTCACATATGGAAACACTCTCCTACATCAAGGAGATTGGACTTGTCGTATGCTCTCTTTCCATATCACATGACCCTTGTCACGTGACTTCTCACATGACTCTCTTTACACAATTATGCTTACACAAGAGGGCTAGACCCTTATCTCTTATCTATGACGTCACATGCTTATTCTCCAATAGGATGTGATCCGGTTATCATCCAATCATGTATTTTCTCTTATCATGGTACGATGTCCCGATTAGTATTTAGGGACAAACATGTACATACAGTATGCAGTCCTATATAAACCCAAGACACTGAGGGTAACTCCTTAGCTTTGAAGTCTTGGATCTTTCCTTATAAAGTCATCTTTCCTCCTCTTAAGTCAAAGTCCACCCAGCCTTGTCTTACTCTTAAGTTAGAGTGTTTCACAAGGGAGCTACAGATCTGTGAGAACTCTTGTAGGTTCGAAGGGAGTGACGTGGTTCCGTATGGACACTCGACGTCATTCAAGGGCAAGTCAGGGATCCTGGAGGGACTCTCACTGACAGTCAAGGGAGCAGCAGGAGACACCTGCTGGTTCAAGGGAAATCAAGGGAGCACCCACTCAACAGTAGGGTGAGGACTGAGGGACCAAGGACAATTGATGTAGGAGGTAGATTGCAGAGATCAAAGTTAAGGGATACATCGAGGGTATCTAGGATTTATATAGAGGGGAATCAAGTTAAGGGTAGGTCGGAATAGAGAAGATATGTCAGTGATGGAATGCAATGGAATCGTGAAGAAGTGGACATATTACGGATGGTAAGTAAGCATGCATGAGTAATGCATGAGTAAGAAGAAAGGGATGCATCAGCGTCTTTGGTAATACAACCGTAGATGAGTCATACTAAATAGGTAAGTGAGGATGACAAAGCAGTAAGGTGGGAAGAAAAGAAATAGGGGTCTGTTGAGTTGTAACATTACCCCCGTTGTACAATCGAATCCTCAATGAAGATCAAGGTGAACCACATGGGGAACCAGTGATGTTACCCCAGCCAGTACTATCAATGATCGAGTCATCGTAGTCATAATCCTCTACCGGGGGAGGAGTGGATACCTGTGGGCGAGGGCGACGATAAACCATATTGTGAGGTTGGATTAGAAGGGGGTGAGAGCCAGAACTTGAAGACTGAGAGGAGCGGGAAGACCTATGGAAGATAGAAGATGATGGAGAGGGAGAAACAAAAGGTGTGGGAGAGCGACGACGGGAGGGGCAAGTCCCCTGGGTATGTCCTGGGGCGGGGCGGTGGCAGTACAGGCATTCGTACATGGTGCAATAGACCCGAGTATGCCCAAGACATCTACAGATGAAGCAGGACTCGTGGTAGTGGGGGTGGTTGGATGCGAGAGTAGTTGAACCGTTGTTGCCTGTCCAATAGTTTTCTGCATGTTCTAAGGCAGTGACTTCTTTGGGGGCGAGGGGAGAAGAGGAAGCCGAAGGGGTGGGTGCCATAGATGTTGTTGGAAAAGGGAGGTTTAGTTCTCGCACGTATCGTGAGACATCGTCTAGGAAGTCTGTCATCTCGAGTTGGTGCATAAGTTGCATGAGGTCTTTCTCCATAGATCATTGGAGGTTGTGGAGGAGTAGGTCCCATAATGCCTCACTAGTGTAAGGAGGAGAGTTCTGGGCAATCAGGCCCAAGCGGGAGTTGATGAGGAAAATACGATAGAGGAGGAGGAACGGGGAGTTCATGTCGGTATGGGCATCAATGGTGGCGGCATGGTGTCTATTTCGAAGGGTATGGATTGTATCAAGGACTCGACTGTCGGGGAGGGGTTCTGGACGAAGGGGAAGAGCAAGAGGGGGAATGGGGATGGACAAGAGGGGACGAGCGGAGAGTTGTTGTGCAAGGGGAATGGTGGCAATGGAAATAGGGGGGACTGGGGGAATATAGGTTGAGGGAGAGAGGTACTTTTCATTGTTGGCTATGGTGTTCCAGCCAGTTTCGACTATGTTGGAGGTGGTGTCCTCGGCAAGAGGGGTATGAGTTTGAGCAGGAGACAAGGTGGGGGCGATGGACATGTTGGAGAAGGATATGTGATTGATCTGAGGGAATGTGGAAGGGTGATGTTGTTTATAGTCCTTGAGTGCGGACTCTGAATGAGATAAGTTCCTTTCGGGTTCCCAAGAGTCTTCCTCTGCCATATATCCTTTCCATCGGATCAGGAAGAAACGGGAGGACAGGGGTCCGCGATGTCATAATATCTTCTTGATTTCGTACTCCTCTTTTCCGTTGATAAGGTCAGGTGGAGGGGAAGGGAAGTTTGGACCATGTACGGGGTTTTTGTGATAGGGAGATAAGAGAGAAGCATGGAAGACTGGGTGGATCTTCCAGGTGCATGGGAGTCAAAGTTCATAGGTGATAGGGGATAAGACCTTCGTGATAAGGAAAGGTCCTTCTCTTTTTGAAGCAAATTTGGGGTCGGCAACCCATTTTTTCAGGTTTCGGGCTTCCAGCCAGACTTTGTCTCCTTTGGTGAATGAGGTGAAGGAGCAGCAATTTCGGGATGCCATGACTTGTTGTGCAAGTTCATGGGAAGCTAGTGCTTCATTTCGTGCAGTGGTGAGGGATTTCAAGCGTGTTTCTAAGGCAGGGATGTTGGAATTGGGTATGATTGGGGGAAGGGCACGGGGTTCATATTCCATCATGAGATAGAACGGAGTCTGTCCAGTGACAGAGTGGGTTCGGTGGTTATGGGCAAATTCGGCATGGGAGATGAGGTCGGACCAAGACGTGGGGTTACTTCCACAGAAGATACAGAGATAGGTTTCCACCTCCTGGTTTACTCGTTCGGTTTCACCATCAGTTTGTGGGTGGTAGGCGGTGGAGAGGGTGAGGGAGTATCCAAGAGCTTTTCCAAGTTCTTTGGCAAAGGAGGAGGTGAACTAGGGACCTCAGTCAGAGATGATTTTGTTGTAAAGTCTGAATCTGAGGTAGACTTTGTGGAAAAAGAGTGCAGCGACTCCTTCGGCGGTTTAAAGACAGAAAAGTGGGTGAGTGGACTTGGTACCAGGTATCCTGATAGTCCTGACCACCCTATAGTGTCCGGGTTTGTGTGGGGAGCGATTAGGTTCACCCCAGAGGGACTCTATATTCAAGGGAATGAGACCAGGCCA
>JBBPST010000639.1:0-10425 GCA_038093715.1 Austroboletus cf. mucosus | reverse complement strand
TTATACTACATTTACTTACCCGGAGTAGTCTCACTCCATTCCTTAGGTATTTACCTAGTCTCGTATACATTCGACTGGAGTCTCACTCCATTCCTTAGCCGGCCGCCCCTCCGGTCGTTCCAACAGTGGTCACGATTCACGCCACTCGACGCTGTCAAGGCTGTCGTTATAGGACAGGTAGGCCACACGCCGTTGGTATCCTCCTTGTCCAAACTCACGACCATCGGTAGGACCCTTACCACGACGTCGGCCAAGCGCACGGTCAGTCTAACCTCGCGTGTATCTCTTTGCGTTTGACCCAGAAGTAGGACTCTCCTTTTCGGTCTTGCCACCGACGAAACTTCCCGGGTCTCTCAAGAATATCTATAAGCAACTCGTCAACGACGTCGACGGGTTTTCACCTCCTACGACGGGGTTCGTCACAGAATCTTTTTTTCCCCTCCTATATGCGTATTCACGACGCCCGTTTAGAGACTTGACGCCTCTCGCCCATGCGGGCGTTCTCTGGCTCAACACCTGTCTGACAGTACGTGCTCACAAGGCGCATTCGCACGCGAAAAAAGGATGGGAGCCTTTTACGGACGCTGTCATTGACGCCGTGTTGAGCCGTGCAGATGAGACTGGGCACGGTGTCGTGTTTTTCGCGTGGGGGCTTCCGGCGCAAAAGACGTGCGAACGGTTGCGGATCGACGAGGTACGTCGTCTGTTTGGCGTGTGCATCTTGTTTTTTTGACGCGAAGTCGTTGCGTGTGGTTAGAAGAAACACCTGGTGCTGAGGTATGTCCCTGTTTCGCTGAACAGGTCCAAGAAAAAACTGACTCGAGGCGCGTTTTGAATGGTAGATCTGCACATCCATCCCCGCTCTCCGCACATCGTGGTTTCCTCGGAAATGGGCACTTTAAGCGTGCGAACGAGTGGCTTCGACAACACGAAAGGGAGGTGATCGACTGGACCGTGCTCGGCAACTCGATATCACAGCCTGCTGCGACCGTGCCCGAGTCATAGTCAACCCTTTGTTGGCTTGCAGATACCATTTGTTTTCAGAGTACAGTGCACTATAGTCGTTTATTTTTATCCAAGAAATAGACGAGAAAGCAAAGGAAACAAGTGGCTACAAACAAGCTTGAGCGTGAGAAAAATGACCCGCCGCCGCTACAGTCGATACGAAAATGATTTTTAAAAAATACATCCAGTTCGCCAAAGTCCCAAATATTTTTTCACCCATTCCCAAGGCTCACCGCCTATTCCATCCAAGCCCAGGATTTACACTCGCACCTGCACCCGAACCCTGCTGCTGCTGACTGGAAGGTACACCGAATACGTTCATATCCGGCGACGTAAAATACCCTGCAGCAGCAGCATTGAGCGCACCCACGTCAAACCGTAACGGCTGAAACTGTCCTTGATGTCCATAATTTCTTGCCGCCGCAGCGGCCGCAAGCATATTCAACTGGGACACGCTCGATGTGGTCGTCGGCATCGACCGTCCCCCAGACGTACCTTGCGATGACGGCGACGACGGCGGTGACGAGATCGGTTGGCTATGTGAAGCCGCGGATGGAACGGGCGACGTTGCCGTCGGTGTCAGCGGAGGAGGTTTCCAATTCTGTCCGGGAGGTCAACTTGTTATTCAGAACCCCTGGATGAGCACCGATGGGCGTACGTGTTGTTTGCCTGCGCGGTATAGTTCGTCCAATTTGTCATCAAATACGCCCCGTTCTTCGAATTCGTGGTAGGCCTTGTACAACCTCAGTGCAGAACGTGAGTCTTCGATCGAGTCGTGTGTATCCGTCTGGATGTTCTCTCCGAGGACGAACCAGGAGAGGAAACGGAGCGAGAGACGGCGCTGGCGGTTACGGAGGAAATAGAGGTCGACTGTGTCGATCACTTGATCGGGCGGGACGAAAATATCTGTCGGGTGAGCTAGAGTAAGCCTTTTTGAAATACAACAGAGAAAAACGCACTTATGATCCGGAAATCCTTGGAGAGCCCGTGTCCGATAAATATACATCCTCGATCAACGAGCAATCGCAACTTTTTGTATACGAGTTTTAGTGGTGTCAAAGTATGCCTTGACAACTGCGGATCCAGGTCACCAACTGGGCACGACTCATTAATAGTGCAGAGATCGTCAACAGCAAACGTACATTTGATGCCCGAAAATTCCGTTAGATAATCGACAATGACTTCGCTCGTATGGATATGGTCATCGATGAACGGGATGCCTTCTTTTGGACCGTCTCCTCGCAAAACCGAAACGCGGGCCAAACTAAGGCGAGCAGGGCGAATGACACGGTTCGTACCATCCGATCGAAACTCTGTTTCTTCCTGTGGAATGAAAACATGTACGAGATGAACGCATGTGTCACGCAGAAACACACCTGTTGCATAGATACGAACTCTGCATCTACCGCGACCAGCGTCCCAGGTTTGGGCAACTCTTCGAAACGGAGACATTCATGCTTGATCAAACTCTTGTCTCGGTTGCTATACCACATTCAGTTCGATACAACACGACAACTTATATGCTTACACTGATATAGATGTATCACGACTCAATATCGACGGATCGAGTTCTTCGGGGAGACCACTAAAGTCAAGCTGAAAGTGTATATCCTCTCGTTCGAGATACACTACGGCGGGAACCTAGTTTGCAGCGTAAAGAAATAAACACGAAGACACGAGAATGCACACATACTTTCCAAGTACCCGGAAAACTCAGCGCCTCGTCCTCGGATACATTGCGAACTACGAAATCATTAAACAAAAACCAAGGTCCTTTGAGGTCCAGTTGACTTTCCGCTTCGGGCACTACAATGAAATCAGAAAGGAAAAGGCAACGATTCAACTAGTGGCTTACCCTTCACGATCGCTACCAAATGGGAATGATTTTCTTTCGTGGTGATTTGACAAACGATGGCCTAAAGGCAGAGTTTGCATACGTTACCAGCACAAATAACCATATATACGCACCCGAAGTTCGTAGCTCACGCTCTCAGGATCATCAATCCCCTCTACTTCTCCTCTTAATTCCACTATCGGTGTCAAGAATCTTCCAGATCTCGTATCTGTCCAGTACTTCATAGTCTCATCGTTGTATACACCTGCGTTGACCGCCAACACAGGAGGGAGATCTGCGCTCGGGATTGATCGACGAGAAGAAAACGCAGAAAATTGTTTGCAAGTCTGGCAAGTAGCTTTGTGAGTCATTTGACGGATCAAGGACGCGCGAAGAATGTCAGCAAAGCTGGACTGGGAAAGTTCATGCGGAAATGGCTAGATGTCGATGTTGGTAAATGACAAGCCGTGCGAAAAAGGAAGGCGCACCTTTCGCGGATAAATCATGTCAACGACATGCGTCATGTTCTCCTTCTCCCGGATAGCCTTGCAGTTCATACATATGATAATATTCTTTGCATCGATGCCCAATAACTGCGTGACAGGAGCTGCCGCGGGTGAAAAAGATGCGTTAGGGTGAGTATCGGCCTGGAAGGTCGTGGAAGCCGAGGGATGGTGCCGAAATATCAGGGGGTTGTGAGGAAAGGAATTTCCTTCTGAACTAAGATGATCAACAAGGAAACGATGAAACAATTGGATCATGTGGGCATAGTCGACCTCGGTGGGTTCACGACCGTAATCAATCAGTTCGAGTTGGTTTTGAGCTTGATGTTATGTTTATACTCGAAAGATAGAAGAAAGAGAAGGGACCTTACCTTGAGCAAGAACACCGACTGTCTTACAAAAGTTGCTTGACTGACAATTTGTCCCATGTGCGTCCTCGAGCATACGCACGACAAATCCGAGTTCGCATAGCAAGCAATGCTCTCGTGGACAGTTTGTCGTGATATGGGACTTGGCTAGCTTCCTGATGGGAACGATGAAATGCAATGCTTGTAGAATTGGATTAGTGTACGAGTTTAGGATGTGAGTTTCAAGGCCACTGTATGCTGTTTTGTTGTAGAAGCTAAAGAGATGCGTTGGCGTACGGATAGAATGATGATAGATTGCGTACCCAAAGTCGAAATCTTCGACCCCGAATTTGGAGTATTCAATCTCAACTCTGCGATATATGCGAGGAACTTCATCAATAGCATCGTCAAGTGAAAGGTTCTCGAGATCGACCTGTGCCAAGGATGAGTTCTAGAGGGCAAGGAAGTGGACAAGACCTGACGTCGTCGTCCCGTTTTCCTTTTCCGCTTCTGAACCTGGCTTGATCCTTTGAAGTAGAGACGGCAACGCGATTTCTGCGACCTCTGAGCTCTTTAGGAAGAGCAGCGTAAGCTACGTTATCGTTGATCTTCATCGTTGACAGAATCTGAGGTGGCATTTTGGGGGGCGGGGGGCAAGGGGGGTTGGTTGAGGAGAGGAATTGATGCGTCCAAGAGGAAAGTAGAAGACTCGAATAATATGGCATACCGATCGAGTTGAGAGGACTTGGGTGGGCGGTAAGTTGATGGATGAATAAAAAGAAAATCTGGCGTACGTGGAATCCGACCAGTTAATTTCTTGGGGTGGATCTGGGGCGTTTGTCCATTCAATTGGTTGGCCCTCGAAGCCGTTGAAGAAGAGGTCGGACGATTCGTCTGCTGCTGTGAGGAGATGGATTGTGCCGACGGCGTCGCCGAATGCCAAGTAAGAGGCATTTGAGGAGACGGCGGTAGAAGTGATGTAAGAGGAGGTGTCGAGCTTGAAGAAGGGTTGGAAAGGTTAAGGAGAGCGAACGGATCACGTACATGATAGAAGCCATACGCATTGGTGTTTGATACGTCGACGACGTTGACGAGGCCCTGAGCTGAGGTGACGACGAGGCTGGATGTATGCTTTGGAAGTAAGTTGATGAACGCAGGACCGTCGGAGAAAGGGATGGGAGGAAGGGGCCTCATGTTACGCAAATCGTAGAGCTTGACGAGAGGGTCGGGAAAGTCGTGACCGCGTCTAAACAGAGTAAGTGAGAAATGGGGGAGAGGAAGAGGTGGAGAACCTTGAACTCCAGCCGATGGTGAAGAAAAAGTTGGAGGTTGCAAGGAGATCCTGGACACCACTGGCGTGTGCGAGGACGGCGTTGTCGCCATTCTCTCTGCGGAGAGCGGTGCGTGGATCGTGTGTGCGGACGTAGCCATCGGCCGACGCGGAGAGGAGGGTGGAGTGGGAGAAGACGAGGTGGGTGATGTGGGAGGAGACGGGGGCGTGGCGAAGGACGGAACCGGTGACGGCGTTGATCAGGAGGACGTCGGGGGCGGAGGTGGCGGCGGCGATGGACGAGGCAAATACGGTGGAGGACACGGCGGAGGCGGGGTGCGGTGCGGGGCTAGGCGGGATGAGCGGGGGCGGCGGGATGAGGCGGGTACGCACCGATGGTACCATTTGTTGAGGCCGCCCTTGGCCCACAGTCCGATGCCGTCTCCAGCGACGCCGAGTGCGCGTACATGGTTGTCGGCAACGGCGATATGCTTGACAGGGAGAGCGCCGCCGACGGGGAAGGAAACGCCGCGCAGGCCGTGGATGGAGTGGAGGGCGACAACAGATCCGGAGCTGTCGCCGGCCCAGATGGAGTCGGACACGGGGTCGAATGCGAGGGCGGACACGGGCTGGCCGTCGCGGAGGGTGTTGATGGGCACCGCTGTCCGATACATGGCGGGTTGCAAGGGAAGGGGTTGGTCACGTGATACCGTCATCCACAGCACCCCGTGATCACTCTCGAGACGCTCACTTCGTCCATGCAGAACCATCCGAGCGCAGTGCCGTACCAGGCGTACAGGGTGAGCCTACACTTTACGCTCGGTTTACTACGCTCACCGTCCTAGTCAAAGCGCCACTCTCGTCCCTCGTCGCTCCCCATCACGCCCAGTCCGCCGTCCCACCTGGACCGCCCTGTCTCAGCCGACTGGAGCGCCGAGAAACTCGTCTCCGTGCCCATCCTTTTCGACATCGTACCACCCGTGAACGATGCACCGCCCCCCGATGCCGCCCCACAGCCCGACTCGCCCGCATCCTCGGACATACCCCTTCCGCCCGTCGCACCAAAGAAGGCGTCCACCTTTCGCCGCCTGCAGCCTCCCCGTCCGACGCCAGCCATACGAACACTCCCTTCGTCTCCCCTTCGCCCCCCCGAAGCACATTCCAGAGCGCCCTCTTCGTCCTCCACTATAACCCGCCAGCTCGACTTCTCGCCTCCCCGCTCGCCACCCATCCACAGTCGCGTTCCCTCCATCAGCTCCGTCATCAGTGATTCCAGCCGCCCGGGTTCTTCCCATACCCCCAGCTCTTCGTCAGCTCCTCCCATACTCGCACCTCAGCCCCTTCCCCGTTCCACTTCCTTGTCAGCACCTACACAACATCTTGCCGCATCTACTTCATCCGCTCCTTCTCCCTCATCACTAACTTCCCCTCCCTTGTCCACCGCTTCTCTACCTCTCCGCTCATCTGCACCTTACAGACCCGGTTTTCAGCCTAGAGGCGTCATGCGCCTCCGCACAGACGAGTTCTCTCAGCTCCGCAAAGATAAACACGATGCATCCCGTGTAGAATCTACCAAACTCGAAAGGCGTCTCGAAAAGCTCATTCACCTTCACTTTCCCATACAATCTGACGATCCAAGAGGCACCCAAAAGTCCCACGTTCTCCGTAGAAGATCTAGCATATTTGATTTGGATTTGGACTCCATAAGAAATATCGAGCCTGGCGATATCTGGAGAGGCGTCATCCAATCTCAGGCATTCCAAGGCGCAAAAGGCGACCTTCGAGGTATGCGCTCGCCCACTCCTCCCTTCTCTCCTCACCCTCCTCCCCACCTTTAGTTGCTGAACAGCGTATTGCTCCTTGGCAGCAAGATGCCGCGGTTTCTAAATGTCCTTTGTGCAAGTAAGTCTGCCCCCCTCGCTTTATTCTACCTAACACCCCATCAGTGCCTCTTTTCACCCCCTAACCAACCGGAAACACCATTGTCGTCTTTGTGGCCAAATAATCTGCTCCCTTCCCATCAAGCGTCCTCAACGTCCTCAACCCTGCTCAATATTATTCATTGTAGATTCAAAAACGCGCCAGATTGAAGAAGTCGGCGAGGGCGTTGATTATGGTGTCAAGAAAAGGGCAAGCGGTGCAGCAACGGTAAAAGCCAACGGTAAGCAAAAGGAAGACCCCGAGACCCTCGGCGAGGACGAAAAGTTTTTAAAGGGTGTGAGAATCTGTACAAGTTGCAAACCTGTCATTTCGTCAGTCTTTTCTTTTGCTCGCCTTGGACGTGCATCTCAACTCGTATGCAGACGAGTGCAATTTCATCAAGGAGTGTCACACATATCTCCACTAGCAAAACTATACGAAGTACGTATTCCCGACCGTCTCCTAGATGGTCTCTCAACGGTTGTAGGCATTTATCATCACCGAGAGAGAGATAGAGGATGCACTTCCACAATTTCACGAGTTACTGTTGACTCTCAAGTATGGTCGTACCACTTTTTTACCTTCGAAACCTTAACGTGCACTGCAGCTTGGATTCTCCGCCTAGTAAAGAAGCTGCCGCCGCTCGCAAGCGCATCCTCGACTATTTTGCCTCGTACGATGCCATTTCCAAGCGCATCCGTCAGATACCTTGTACTTCAGGGAGCTCCCAAGATCGCATCCAGCTCGCCATTCGTACACGGGCCGACTTGTTTCTGCAAAAGAACATGTTTCCTCTGCAGGCAAGTTTTTCCTTGTACTGGACGGACAAATACCAATACACCCGACCAGTCATTGCCCAAGGCAAAGAAGCCCACTTCCTCGTCCGATGCTGTAATCCCGCTTGTGGACCCAGATTCGGAGCTCGCTCATGCACTACAGCCACTTCTCGAACAAGAAGCCCTTCTCGAGTCGTTTGTCGGTGAAGCCATGGTGCATCGCAAATTTGAAGATGCTAAAACGCTCAAATCGAATCTGAAAGAAATTAGGGCCGAGATCGATAGGATGATAGAGAACCGAGCCGAGGGTGGGAGTACATGAGACATGGGTACCTACATGAGCACGTGCTGAGAGAGGTATTAAGGGGAGAGATTTTGGCGTTCCCGACGTCATGAAAATGATTTGCTTTCTTCTGACGTGTATGTCTTTTTTTAATAGGATAACATATTGATGTTATCAGGAAGACGTCGTATTGCCTTGGGGATGCCATGACTATCATTTATTTATCCTCGCGTTAATGACATTGACATGCGATGACAGCACCGGTAGAGGTATATACTGTGCTACATGCGCCGATCCCAGAAGCTCGGAGAATAATCACTGTTGTCTGGTCACCTGGCTATCAGCGAACCTGGTCACGTCAGTTGTAATCAAATCATTTGTTCGACCTTGCCACTACGGTAACTACTCTCGGTGGCCCGGGGCGAGTTCAACTCACCGAGAAATTTATTGTCATGATTACTGACCAATTCCATTCTCCGCGTACTTTGCAGTATGGTGGCCGGCTCGGGACAGCGCGAACCGGTTCGAATAACAGTGCCTACCACATCATTCAACGCAGGGAGTGCTTGACATGTCACGCAAGAGGGTCGAGGTACAAGTACATGGACCGATCTGACAACACTTGTGATGAACAGCATTTGTGCCCTTTTACTCAAGCCAGACGTACGTATGCGCCTCGTTTTCTTCATTCCATACCCGCTTACTCTTTTTTTCGTCGCCAAAACTAGCGATAGGAGCGCCACTCGGCGACTGAACTGAGAACCTGAAAGCACTTTGAGTCATCAAAGACATGTCCGGCAAGTATGATTACCCTTTAAGTTGCAACAGATCTGCCATGTCAGGCGAATGTCGACAACGCTGAACCATCATATGCATTCTTCGGAGACGTTATGCCGAGGAAACGCTTGCAGGGCCCGATGGTGGACTCGGAAACCAGACTGTGACCGTCCCCCCACCATATATAAATGACAATGACCGGAGAACCAGAATTGTTGTCTTGAAACTATGGTCTTCCCAACTCAACCTCCCCCCTCCAAGCTCGTGGTGATTTCGCCCGTATCATCGCTTTCCCCTCTCGAGCATAAATCTTTCTGCGTCACCAATCATCATCGTCAGGTCGACAACGTCATATTCGACCTCGGTGACGTGTTGTTTACCTGGTCGGCCAACACCAACACCTCCATCTCGTCCAAGACATTTAAATCCATCCTCCGCTCGTCGACCTGGTTCGAGTACGAGAAGGGTAATCTGGAAGAAGAAGAAGCCTACCGTCTCCTCGCCGCTGAATTTTCTTTAGACGCTTCCGAGGTTGGCGTCGCCTTTCGTGCAGCCCGAGATACCCTTCAGAGCGACTCTTCCATGATCACCCTCCTTCACGATCTCAAACGTAACCATGGCATCCGCTTGTTCGCCATGTCCAATATTTCCGCGCCAGATTGGGAGGTTCTCCACGACAAGGGCACTCCTGAAGATTGGTCTCTCTTTGACCGCGTCTTCACATCTGCCGCCGCGCACGAGCGTAAACCCAACTTGGGTTACTTTCGCCACGTCCTCGAGTCTACTGGCGTCGATCCTCACCGCACGGCATTCGTGGACGACAGGTTGGAGAACGTCATCTCTGCGAGTTCCCTTGGACTCCACGGCATCGTTTTCACGTCGTTTGAGGACGTCGCCCATGAGCTGAAAGCGCTCGTGCGAGACCCTGTCACTGATGGAGAACGGTACTTGCATGACCACGCAAAGAAGATGACGTCGGTGACGAACACGGGGATCGTTCTCGAAGAGAATTTTGCGCAACTACTTATTCTGGAGGTGACGGGCGACCCGGCCCTCGTCGATTATATCAAGTACCCACGGTTAACCAATTTCTTCAAGTGTACGTTTTTGTCACAAAGTCACAAACAGCAAACTGATTTTTCTTCTGGGATCTAGCGGGGGGAGTTCTCACTACGGCTTCTTTTCCCTATGACCTTGATACGACGTCTATCGCGTGTACAGTATCTAACCACTTGTGTCCGGAAGTGAACAAGAGCATCATGGACGAGATTCTGACGATGAAAAACAAAGACGGCATCGTTCTGACGTACTTTGACTCTAAACGTCCCCGAATCGGTCGGCTCGATTTTTCACATGACACGCTGCCATGATACTTACCAAAAACTTTCCAGACCCGATCGTCTGCGTCAACGTGCTCACCTTTTTCTACGCCAACGGTCGCGGCGAGGAACTACAAGAGACCTTTGATTGGGTCTGCCAAGTCCTCGAGAACCGAGCGTACACCAACGGAACCATCTATTACCACGGTCCAGACGCCTTTCTTTACTTCCTCTCTCGTCTCCTCTTCGCCTCTGTCTACGCTCGTCAGCGCATCGGTAGCCTGTTCGCCAAACGCGTCTCTGAGCTGTTCGGTACCGAAGGCGATGCGCTCGCGCTTGCGATGCGTATCCAAGCCGCCGCCGCGGTCGATCTACGCGATGGCCGAGATTA
>JBBPST010000638.1:0-10441 GCA_038093715.1 Austroboletus cf. mucosus | reverse complement strand
TTATCATCCAATAGGATATGATCCATGCTATCAACCAATCATGTAATTCTTCCTTATCATCGTACGATACCCCGTTATGGTATTTACACAAACATGTACATACATGTAGGATAGTATATAAACCCTCAGGATGCTAGACTGGATCCCCAGTTTAGTTGTCCTCGAGTTTCCCCTCATCACACTTCCCTCTGAGCCAAGAGTCCTCTAGTCCTCACCAGGCTATAGGGTTTTTGAGTGTTTCAGTACACTCTTGCAGGATCGTGCTATCCGCATCTGTCAAGACATGGCAGATGACCCTGACGAACAGAAGGAAACATGGACTGCCTATCATATTAGGGCTACACTAGAAGCACCGCCCAAACCCCAAAAGAAAACTCTAGAAGAGTTGGTACCTGAATGCTACCACAAGTGGCTAAAGGTCTTCTGAAAGGAAGAATCGGAACACATGCCGATTAGAAAACCCTGGGATCACGCCATAGATCTCAAAGACACATTCCAACCCAAGAAGGGAAGGATCATACCTCTGTCTGTGACAGAACAAGACGAAGTAGCTGCGTTCATAGATGACTAGCTTAGAAAAAGCTACATATGGCCATCTAAGTCCCTGCAAACATCCCTGGTGTTTTTCATGCCTAAAAAGGATGGCCAAAAAAGGATGGTTCAGGATTACAGGTACCTGAATGAACATACTGTGTGGAACAACTACCCACTGCCATTGATCAGCCAGCTCGTAGATAAGCTAAATGGGGCAAAACTATTTACGAAAATGGATCTTAGATGGGGGTACAACAATGTTTGCATCAAAGAAGGTGACAAATGGAAGGCAGCCTTCGTTTGCTTCCAAGGAGCATTTGAACTGACAGTAATGTACTTCGGCCTTTGCAACTCCCCCACCACATTCCAGGCAATGATGAATGAGATATTCGCGGACATGGATGAATGTCTCATCGTCTATATCAACGATCTCATGATATTTACCAAAACGGACTCCCTCGAAGAACACGAGGCCATTGTCAAGAAAGTCTTGATGTGGCTAGAGGAGAACGACCTATTTGTTAAACCAGAAAAATGCACATTCCATGCCACAAAAGTTGAATTTCTGGGCATGATCATGGGAAAAGATGGGATTCAGATGGACGAGTCCAAAGTAGAAGTGGTCTTGGCATGGCCTACCCTGAAGAACCTCCGAGGAGTGAGAAGCTTCTTGGGGCTAGCCAACTTCTATCAGTGGTTTATCACCGACTATACCACCATCGCTAGGCCATTGAACGACCTAACCAAAAAAGACCAACCCTTTGAATGGGATTCAGCACAACAAGGAGCATTTGACACGCTCAAAAAGGCATTTACCATGGCACCAGTACTGGCTCATCCAGACATAGATAGGCAATTTCAGCTAGAATGCGACGCATTGGACTTCGCAACTGGAGCTGTGTTATCTATCCTAAAGGAGGAAAAGTGGCACCCTGTCACCTATTACCCCCACAGTATGAATGACACCGAACGCAACTATCCCATAGCAGATAAGGAAATGCTATTGGTGATATGTGCACTGGAAACTTGGTGTCACTATTTAGAAGGTGCTAGGCACCAATACGAGATCTGAAACAATCACCAGAATCTCCAATGATTTATGGTCAAACAGGATCTGAACCGGAGACAAGCGTGCTGGGCACAATATTTATCTAGATTCAACCATGTCTGGTGTCACAAAGCAGGTGCCACCATGGGAAAAGCTGATGCTCTCTCTAGAAGAGAAGATTATATGGAAGGGATTGAAGCTTGTTATTCCGCCAGAGCAGATCAGAGCTACCATTCTGGTCCAAGATGATGGTGATAAGTTATTAAAACATATTAAGGGAGAAGTACTTCTCATGAAGGAGAAGGAAATCCAAGAACTCTACAAACAGGGCTACGACGAGGATCTCATGGAGCCACTCCTAAAAAAGGATGGGAAGATCTTTGTTCCAGATGAACCAGATCTATGGAGAGATATAGTCACAAGTTGTCATGACATACCTGCGGTAGGACACCCCAGCATGGACAAAACCCTGGCTTTGGTAGCCAAATTCTATATATGGCCAGGAATGGCCACCTACATAAAAGACTACATTGCTAGATGTGACATTTGTCAACACACAAAAATGGGCAATAAACCCCCAGCAGGCAAGCTCGTACCCTTGGAGCTACTGAATGCTCCTTGGCTTGATGTCTTGGCAGACTTCATGACAGATCTGCCACTATCTATGGGCTCTGATTCCATTCTAGTAGTCATTGATCGATTCAGCAAAGAAGTGGAATTCATCCCCTGCAACAAGACAGTCACTGCCCTAGACACGGCATGGCTATATTTAAAACACGTGTGGACCAATCACGGGATCCCACGTTCTATTGTATCCGACTGAGGACCGCAGTTCGCGTCCAAAGTCATGACCTCGCTGCTAGATCGGCTTGGTATCAAACCTAAGTTATCCACCGCTGCTCACCCACAGATGGACGGTTAAACCGAGCAAATGATCCGAGATCTACAGCAGTATCTCCGGATCTTCTGCCACAAAAAGCAAGATCAATGGGCTGAATGGTTACCCATCGCTCAGTTTAGCTATAACTCAAAGAAGCAGGCTTCTACCCAGAAAACACCATTCGAGGTCACACGGACCTACGAACCCTGTTTGGGGATAGAACCGGGCACCTCAAAGGCACCGGCTGCCAATGAGCTCGCCAATAAAGTAACTAAAGTATTAGAAGAGACTAGATTCTCTCTAGAAAAAGCGCAATTGCGCATGAAAACTCAAGCGGATAGGCACCGCTCTAATGCCCCAAAATACGCGATCGGAGATAAAGTCCTCCTATCCACAGAAAACCTGCGCATCACGCGCCAATCAAGGAAACTCACGGAGAAGTTCCTGGGTCCCTTTAAGATAACTAAGCTTATCGGTAGTAACGCAGTTGAACTGCGCCTACCTAAAACGATGAAAATACATCCGGTGGTTAATGTATCCCGGATCAAAAAATATGTTTATGGCTTCGACGGCCAACCTGTCTTCAACCCTTGGCCGGTCTTCGTATCAGACAAGCTAGAAGCCGAATACGAAGTCGATCACATTGTGGATGCACGACAAAAGGGGAGAAAGAAGGAATATTTAGTACACTGGTCCAGATACTGTGAAGAGGAGCGCACCTGGGAACCAGCTGCTAATTTAAGAAATGCCGCCAATGCAGTGGCGCATTTTCACGAATTAAACCGGAAGGCACTCGCACGTGCAGCTTTTGATGAGCACTTTGGGATATTTAACCCCTATGAACCAAGCACCATTCCTATTGCGGTTGATCCGGTGTTTCAACCATAGAAGGGGGGTGGTGTTACAAATGCTCTTTTACTATGCTTTTATTCTTTTACTTTAACTTGATTCGAACTCTAGATTTTCTACTTAAGGGAATAACTTCCCACCACAAGACGAATGGACTTGTCATATGTTCACTTTCCATATCACGTGACCCTTGTCACGTGACTTCTCACATGACTCTCATTACACAATTATGCTTATGCATGAGGGCTAGACCCTTATCCCTTATTGATGACATCATGCACTTATCATCCAATAGGATATGATCCATGCTATCGTCCAATCATGTAATTCATGCCTATCATTGTACGATATCCCTTTATGGTATTTACACAAACATGTACATACAATATAGGTAGTATATAAACCCTCAGGTGGTAGACTGGATCCCCAGTTTACTTGTCCTCGAGTTTCCCCTTATCCTCATCCTCTGAGCCAAGAGTTCTCTAGTCGAAAGGCTATAGGATTTTTGAGTGTTTCATTACAAGTAAACTACTCCTTCAACCGGTACCCTCATCAAGTACCCCCTCGAAGCTTACGAACAGTCGAAGGCACTGTTGAAGAAGTCTCACCCTCACCCACCCCCATTACCCGTTGAAGAAGGACTACCAGCAGAAGTAAGTCGGTCAATGCGAGTAGCGGTCTCACCACGGTCGAGTACAAGGTCAAAGGATCAAAAGTACTGACAAACGGTCCGGTGTTGCCCCGCCAGTGAGCTACACAACAGAGACGCAGGGAGGGAGGTCCGGCTCCTACAGAGAGGCCGTCAAAGCTGCACGGGCCATCGCGGAAGTAGAGAGTACGAGAGCAGAGGACATGTTTCCTGACGCAGATCCTAATGACTCTTTAGCCCTAGAAGGGTTTAGGACCCAGTTAGACGACTTAGTGCCAGCAGGGGAATTAGACCCCTTCCGCCTCGTCTTTGGAGAAGAGTTAGCAGGGGAGTTAAGGGACGAAGTAGTAGCAGTCAGGGAAAGACCGAGGACGGTAAAAAAGCCGCGGTATAACTACTGGGAACCCGTGCCTCGCCCGAGACGGGTCTACGAAGCGAATCCAGCGAAGCAGTGCATGAATTGAAGCTACCTTAGAAACGGGCCATACCATATCAGGCCCTACCTATGTACAAGAGCAGTGCTAAAGAAGCCTGCTAGAGGCTACCCCACCCTCTCCCCCTTCACGTTCTTGGAATACTAGCTACAATTCCGGAACAATATACTCTTTATAAAGCGGCTATTTTTAACCGCTGGTACGATCGCTTGACGTGAGAAGAGTACGAAAGAAAGCTACAGGAACTATACGATCTGATCTGTGATCTAGATCACCTGTCGTACGAAGCAAGGCTTGACGAGCTCGCCTTTCTTTTAGCTAACCCCATCTCGCACCATGTCGACGCCCACTCTGGCAGAGGTTGTGGCATTGGTGAATGCGCAGACGGCGCAAATTCAAAACTTACTCAACGCAGTGGCGGCACTGCAACAAGAAAAAGCCGTGATGGAAGTCAACCTGCAGGAAGCTGCAGTAAAGTTGGCAAACATGGAGACGCGCGCCCAAGAGAACAAGGTGCGCACTCGCAAGGCGCTCTCACTTGTGGATTGGGGATCCCAAGGTGGAAGAGCGGCCGGAAGTAGTACGGGAGGCTCCAAGGTGGAGATCTTCTCGGATCCCGGGACCTACGATGGGACCCGTGGGAAGTTTGAGGAGTGGTGGGTCAAGATTAGATCTTGGCTGGATTTCCACCCTCGGGAATTCGCGACGAAGCTGCAGGACGGCTCGTTCGCACCAAATGGGCCGAATAGGGCCTATGCCATTTTGTCACGGCTCAAAGGAGTCAAAGGGGCCTATGTAGCCGAAAGGGAGCTACTCCATCTGGCCAACGGAACAAGTAACCTCACCGATTGGAATAATCTGGTGGCGGAGATTGAGGGCCTTTTCCGGCCCCAGCTCCAAAAAGATTGGGCGACGCAACAGATCACGTTGTACAAACAAGGGACAGCGGACATCAACAAGTTCCTGTCTAAATGGGTCTTGCTATACGAGCAGGCCAAAGTCGGATCTCAGTTCGGGATCCATCTCCTTGAGAAGCATGTCTCTCAGGAGATAATCAAAGAACTCTACAGGACCAACATGAGGTCCACAAACCTGGATGTCACCCTGACCAACATCCGGGCCATTGCTAAGGGTCAGGAAAGCTACCGGCTCGCACAAGGTGGTCGGCAAGCTGAGTCTTCAGGCTCAAACAAGGAAAGGCAGGCAAAGGCCGCCAAACACGAGAAGCTGAAGCCAGGCTCGTGCTTCGCATGTGGCAAACAAGGCCACATGATTAAGGACCGTAAAAAACCCACCTGCAAAGAATGCGGCTGGAAGGGCAAGCACAAGGAGTCATGCTCCAAAAAGGTAGATAGACAGGCACGTGCTGCCAAAAAGGAAGAAGGGGTGACCTCATGGGAGGAAGCCAAGACCGACGGCGCAAAGGCCGCGGAAAAGGAAGACAGATCCCTGGCGGATCTAAAAGGAATGACGTACACAGAGATCCGCGCCCATTTTTCCAAGAAGGGAAAAGGGAAGGCGGCTTGAGTAATCTAGGAACTCAAGTCGCCAATAGATATTTATGTTTAGAAACATATGCACCTGAGGAACCCACGGAGAGCCAGTCTCGAAGTGGTAAAGGGAAGGAGTTAGCCGAAAGCTCCCACATTAAATTAATCCGAGAAGGATATGAAGTGGTGGATGAAACCCCAATTATCCTAGAATCTGTGGCCAATCCAAAAGAAGGGATTGACATGCGGAGGCTCGCTGCAATGAAGGCAGAGAAAGACTCTATGCAGACCTTTCCCGACGAATTCTTTATTCACATGGTCAAAGGACTAAGCGACATCATGATGAACCTGTCTATTGGCTCCAATAGAAATAACCTCCACGAGGTTAAGGCCCTGCTAGACAGCGGCGCCAATCAGGTCTTCATCAACAAAACGTGGGTCAAGAAGCACGGAATCACGATGAAACCGTTGCCACGCCCTATCCCCGTATTTAATGTAGACGGCACCAAGAACTCAGCAGGCAGTATCACACACTCTGCGGAGATAGTGATCGAGTTTCAAGGTCACCGTGAAAAGATGCTGACTGAAGTCACCAACTTGGGAGGAATTCCCCTGGTAGTTGGATACACATGGCTAAAGCGGCACAACCCTGTCATTGATTGGCAAAAAGGCACAGTGGAGATGACGAGATGTCCTCGAAGCTGCACGCTCCTGCAGGACCGTGCTATCCGCATCTGTCAAGATACGGCAGATAACCCTGATGAACAGGAGGAAGCATGGACTGCTTATCATATTCGGGCCATGCTAGAAGCACCGCCCAAACCCCGAGAGAAAACTCTAGAGGAGTTAGTACCTGAATGCTACCATAAATGGCTAAAGGTCTTCTCGAAGGAAGAATCGGAACGTATGCCGATTAGAAAACCCTGGGATCACGCCATCAATCTCAAAGACACATTCCAACCCAAGAAGGGAAAGATCATACCTCTGTCTGCGACAGAACAAGACAAAGTAGCTGCGTTCATAGATGACCAGCTCAGAAAAGGCTATATACGGCCATCTAAGTCCTCACAAACCTCCCCGGTGTTTTTTGTGCCTAAAAAGGATGGCCGAAAAAGGATGGTTCAGGATTACAGGTACTTGAACGAACACACCGTGCGGAACAACTACCTGCTGCCATTGATTGGACAGCTCATAGATAAGCTAAATGGGGCAAAACTATTTACGAAAATGGATCTTAGATGGGGGTACAACAACGTTCGCATCAAAGAAGGTGACAAATGGAAGACAGCCTTCGTTTGCTTCAGAGGAGCATTTGAACCGACAGTGATGTACTTCGGCCTTTGCAACTCCCCCGCCACATTTCAGGCGATGATAAATGAGATATTCACGGACATGGACGAATGTCTCGTCGTCTACATCGACGATCTCATGATATTTACCAAAACGGACTCCCTCGCAGAACACGAGGCCATTGTCAAGAAAGTCTTGGTGCGGCTAGAGGAAAACGATCTATTTGTTAAACCAGAAAAATGCATGTTTCACGCCACAGAAGTCGAGTTTCTGGGCATGATCGTGGGAAAAGATGGGATTCGGATGGACGAGTCCAAAGTAGAAGCGGTCTTGGCATGGCCTACCCCAAAGAACCTCAGAGGAGTAAGAAGCTTCTTGGGGCTAGCCAACTTCTATCGGTGGTTTATCACCGACTATGCCACCATCGCTAGGCCGTTGAACGACCTAACCAAAAAAGACCAACCCTTTGAATGGGGTTCGGCACAACAAGGAGCATTTGACACGCTCAAAAAGGCATTCACCACGGCACCAGTACTGGCACATCCAGACATAGATAGCCAATTTAGGCTAGAATGCAACACATCGGATTTCGCAACTGGGGCTGTGTTATCTATTCTAAAGGAGGAAAAGTGGCACCCTGTTGCCTACTACTCCCACAGTATGAATGACACCGAACACAACTATCCCATAGCAGATAAGGAAATGCTATCAGTGATACGCACGCTGGAAACTTGGTGTCATTATTTAGAAGGTGCTAGGCACCAATATGAGATCTGGAACGACCACCAGAATCTCCAATGGTTTATGGTCAGACAGGATCTGAACCGGAGACAAGTGCACTGGGCGCAATATCTATCTAGATTCAACCATGTTTGGTGTCACAAAGCAGGTGCTGATACGACTCCAAATAAAGAGTTTAAATGAAGTAGCTTTGCAGACTGGAAAAGTCTGTCGTATGGAGGATTGGACTCGAGGTTTGATCCAAATGACCAAGTCTCTTAAGATGGGGATTCCACCTTAGAGCTTGGGGTTTATATATTCGTCTACTCTATGTGTACATGTTTGGTAATAATACATAAAGGGGAATCGTACGATGATAAGAAAGAAATACATGATTGGCTGATAAGCCGGAGCATATCCTATTGGTAGATAAGGCAGGCATGAGGTATGACATCATAGATAAAAGATAAGAAGTCTAGAGCATACGTCATAGGTACGTGACTGGTCACATGACGAGTCTAGGCATAGATCACGTGATGAGGATCACGTGACTTGGAAACGAGAAAGTGTCTAAGTTATAATTGTCAGTGGTGAGAACATATTTCCTAATGCATAAGGGCGAGAGTTCGAATTAAGTGAAAAGCATATGATAAAATATAGCGTTCGTAACACCACCCCCCTTCTATGGTTGAAACACCGGGTCAACCGCAACAGGTATGGTGGGTTCGTCGTGTGGGTTAAATAGACTGAATGTGTCCGCAAAGGCTGAGCGTGCGAGTGCCCGCGGGTTCAGTTTGTGGAAGTGTGTAATCACTTCCTGAGCGTTACGTAAGTTAGAGGCGGGTTCCCATGTCCGTTCTTCGGCTGAGTATCCTGCCCAATGAACTAAATATTCTTTATGTTGCCCTTTCCAGCGGGCGTCGACTATATGGTCTACCTCGTACTCTACTTCGAGTTCGTCTGTGACGTGGACTGGTCCAGGTTCGAAGGTGGGTTGTCCGGGTAGCCGGAATAGATAGGGTTTTACCCGGGAGATGTTCACTACCAGGTGAATACGCATAGTGCGTGGGAGTTTGAGTTCTACTGCATTCCTCCCGACGCATCGTGTGATTTTGAATGGGTCTAGCCATTTCTCTGTTAATTTACATGATAGGCGTGTCAAACGCAGGTTTTCTGTTGCGAGGAGCACCTCATCCCCGACTTGGTATGTGGGTGCTTCTGAGCGGTGTTTATCCGCCTGGATCTTCATTTTGTCCTGAGCCTGCTTCAGGTTGGAGCGTGTGTTCTCCAATATTTTAGAAATATTATTGGCAAGATCGTCTGCAGCTGGTGCTTTCGATGTGCCGGGTTCTATCCCCATTCTTGGTTCGTAAGTTCGGGTTACTTTGAACGGGGTCTTTTGTGTGGAAGCCTGCTTCTTAGAATTATAGCTGAATTGAGTGATCGGGAGCCAGTCCGACCACTCCTTTTGCTTCTCATGACAGAACATTCGGAGATACTGCTGGAGATCCCTGATCATGCGTTCTGTTTGCCCGTCTGTTTGCGGGTGAGATGCCGTTGATAATTTAGGTTGGATTCCGAGGCGTGCGCACAAGTCTTTCATCACCTGTGATGCAAATTGTGGGCCGCGATCGGATACGATCGAGCGTGGGATGCCATGGTTGGTCCACACGCGAGTTAGATAGAGTCGGGCTGTGTCTAGCGCAGTAACCGACTTCGTGCAAGGGATGAATTCGACTTCTTTGCTAAATCGGTCGATGACTACTAGCACCGAGTCGAATTCTTTAGATAAGGGCAGATCTGTGATGAAATCTGCTGAGACGTCTACCCAAGGAAGATTGGGAAGTTCCAAGGGTTCGAGCTTGCCGGCTGGTGGCTTGTTGCCCGTCTTAGTCCGTTGACATACATCGCATCTAGCGACATATTGTTTTACATAGGTGACCATTCCTGGCCACTCGTAGTGCCTTCTCAGAAGGGCTATGGTTTTCTCTGTGCCGGGGTGACCGGCCATGGGGGTATTGTGGCATTGTGTTACCACGTCTCTTCGGAGATCTTCATCTTGTGGGACAAAGATTCTGTTTTTAGAGCATAGGACCGGGCATTCCCAATCTTCCGTATAGCCCTGTTTATAGAGCTTCTGTATTTCGCTCTCTTTGAGGAGAAGCATCTTTTCTTGGATTCTTTGAAATAACTTATCGCCTTCATCTTGGACCAGAATGGTAGATCTGATCCGCTCTGGCGGAATTATCAAGACCTGCTTGTTATCGTCCTCGATGCCTTCCATATGGTCTTCCCTTCAGGATAGGGCATCGGCTTTTCCCATGGTTGAGCCAGCCTTGTGGCACCACACATGGTTGAATCTAGATAAATATTGCGCCCAGCGTGCTTGTCTTCGGTTGAGGTCCTGTCGAACAATAAACTGTTACAAACGCTCTTTTCCTATGCTTTTATTTCTTTACTTCACCATGATTCGAACTCTAGACTTTCTATATAAGGGAATACCTTCCCACTCACAAGACGAATGGACTTGTCGTATGTTCACTTTCC
>JBBPST010000637.1:0-10462 GCA_038093715.1 Austroboletus cf. mucosus | reverse complement strand
CAAGCAGGAGCAGGTAAATATGCAAAGAGCTTCTAGACCAAGGGAGTGTGCATTTTGTGGTGACTCGTCTCACTTCATGAATAGCTGTCCCCATGTCGATGGGTACCTCCAATCGAGGAAGGCATCCTGAGGCACTGATGGGCGACTGTACCTTCCTGATGGAAAGCGCATTCCGCGCATCCCCAGGACCCGTTGTCTAAAGGATTGCCTAGACCAAGTAGCTTTGCAGACCACTCAAGCTGCAACTCCGACAGTCACTGCTGTTACAATTTCCACCTCCTTGCATTCCTCGGACTACGCTTCCTATTCTGATATGATCTTTGCCTCCTTTGAGGACAATTCCATTTACTCCTTCCCTGCCTCATTCTGATATCTTTGATGATCATTTCCTCACAGCTTTCCTGATCATCAAATGCGCAGTAGAACTGCTTTTGTTACATTGCCTCTCTGATTATCACTGCGCAGCTAGATCTGTGCAGACATAGCTTTCCTGATGAACACTGTCCTCCACAGCCTATCTCTCTTTCGGGGCGAGTATTCCTATGACCACAGCCTTCGTAGTTAGTATATATATTCCCAGTGTCATGTACAATACTCCCCAGCTAGATCTACGCAATTCACGTAGTGCCTGCATCCAAACCTGAGTGCGCTGCCTCTTGTTTGAGACCCCTACATTCCATTGGACTTAGTGTCGCCACAGAGGACACTCTATAGCTATTAGGAAGGACTGCACACTACGTGTTCTGTCCTAAGTTACGCATAATAATCAAAAGCGTAACACAGCCGGTAGCTTCCCAGAACTTCTTGCGGATTGCCTGGCGATGGACTGCGCCAGTGTCGGAAAGGCCTTGGTATTGGTCGATCTTGGATTGCATCGAGTTTTGGAACATGTTGAAAGGATGGATGGATGTAGATGAAGACCGGGGGAGCACACCTTGCCCAAGTTTGATGATTGTTGATGTCTTTCTCATGCTCACGTGACCTGACTGGGGACAGTCAGTATTCAAGTCCCTAGGAGATGTGGAGACCGGTGCACTGCTACACGTATATCCCTTGTTATCACCTCTTTTACCTGATCTTCTCTTTTCTTTTATTGACTCTTTACTTATCATTTTGAAAGTTACTGTTTGCTAGTGAAGACCACAATTACACCGGCCTTATCCCGGTCTTGCACTGGACTTGCACTGGACTTGTTCCGGACATGTCCCGGACTTACTTATGAAGACTTGGTGGTCTATTATACTCACTTACATCAGTCACTTTCTTTCTTTCTTTCTTTGTTATTTCCAATGGTTCCTTGATTGGTCAGGTACATAGAGTCTGGGCATACTCAGACTATATATTTTGTACTTCTCATATGGAAATGACAGCTACCATTTGGCTCACACTGTTACCGTCTGGGACCATCTCCCTCCACCGTTTTACCATCAACAAGACTGTACCGCCAGTCTCTACCGCTACTCATGACCTTACGCATTATACCGACATCTCCGGACTTCCGGACTACCGACGCTCAGAACTCCAGACTTCCGAATAGTCCATTGGTGCGCCTCTGACTTTGGCCTGGTCTCATTCCCTTGAATATAGAGTCCCTCTGGGGCGAACCTAATCGCTCCCCACACAAACCCGGATACTATAGAGTGGTCAGGACTCTCAGGATACCTGGTACCAAGTCCACTCACCCACCTTTCTGTCTTTAAAGTGGTAAAAGGGGACATTATGTAAAGAATTGCCCCAATAAGGAGCACGTTAATACCACTGACAATGAAGAACCTGATGGTGTTTGATAACACTTTTTTTTCTTTGGATATTCTGGGAATGCATTTATTTATTTTACTACTCATTTGTTTTATTTGACCAGCTCATGATTCTGAGGGTGTGTTGAATTGGATTTGTTCACTATGGTACATCACTACTGACCACACTTACATAATAACTATACAGTACCTAGTTTATGATGCAGCACACATGTAGTAGCATATCTTGTCTGTTATTGCGAATAACCCTGCATGTTACGCTTTTGATTATTGTGCGCAACTTAGGACGGAACACATAGTGTGTAGTCCTTCCTGATAGCTATAGAGTGTCCTCTGTGGCGACACTAAGTCCAATAGATGTGGGGGTCTCAAACAAGAGGCAGTGCACTCAGGTTTGGATGCAGGCACTATGTGAATTGCGTAGATCTAGCTGGGGAGTATTGTACATGACACTGGGAATATATATACTAACTACTGAGGCTGTGGTCATAGGAATACTCGCCCTGAAAGAGAGATAGGCTGTGGAGGATAGTGTTCATCAAGAAAGCTATGGCTTGCACAGATCTAGCTGCGCAGTGATAATCAGGAAGGCAATGTAATAAAGGCAGTTCTACTGCACATTTGATAATCAAGAAAGCTATGAGGAAGTGATCATCAAAGATATCAGAATGAGGCAGAGAAGGAGTAAATAGAATCGTCCTCAAAGGAGGCAAAGATCATATCAGAATAGGAAGTGTAGTCCGAGGAGTGGAGAGAGGTGGAAATTGTAACATTACCCCCATCGCAAGACTGAGACTCCGACTCAGTACCTTCAAAATTCGAATGGGTCTCCCTTGTTTTCGACGACATTGTCATTGTCTCCATCATTCCAGTACTGACACTCGTAGGCCAAGTGCCCCTTTCCTCCACAGGCAGAGCATTGGTTTTGTGGGCAGGAATTCTGGGAATGTCCAGGGGCATTTTGTTGGCAGTATGGACAGTGATAAGATGGGCAATGCGGTTGGATGTGATCTGGAGATCCGCAGGAGAAACAGACAATTCTCGGGGATTTAACTCGTTGAGGGGACGGAGACCTGGGTAAGGGGTCTTGGGTCTTGGGAGTGCTCTTTCTGGAATGGGCAGGGGAAGAGGGGAGTCCGTACATAACCAGGATTTCCTTCTTAGCTTTCCCTTTAGATTTGTAAGAGCTCTTCTGAGACAGAACTGGGGGTATAAGGTGTCTGGTCGGGACAGGTGTTGGTTTCTCTGGGGGGGTAACTGGGGAGGATAGGAGGTGAAGGATCTTTCCTGCTTCGAAGATTTGTTCCAATAATGGTCCTCTGGGTCCGATGATTGGAGGGTTAAGGGTGGCTCGGTGTGGGGAACATTCCTCATACAAAGGGGCATTGGCTGGAGATACAGCATGTTCTGGGTACTTGGTGTCGATGAGGTATCTTTCACAATCCTCAGGGTCGAGGGCCTCGATGATGGGTCGTAGGTAAGGTTGTGCCGACAATCTGGAAAGTGAGTTGACAACCCTGCAGAATCCCTGGTCGAACAGCATGTGTAAGACATAACTCCTGGCTTCGTGGAGGGCAAAATCAATTCCTTCGTCGAAGGAGAGTGCTGGAGAGGGGTTGGAGCGGGCTCTTTCCTTGTTATAGGTGAGTGCAAGGGATTGTTTCTGGTAGAGTTGGAGGAGTGAGGGGAACGAGTCTCCTTCCAAGAACGGGGGGAGGTCAACGAGTCTGGTGTATAGAGCTGGGCATTCAAGGATGGTGATGAACAGGGTATTTCTGTGGGTGACTGGGAGGCAGTGGGCAGGTATAGGAAGCAACTGGGGAAGCCAGGGACCAGAACGAATTGGGAGAGAGGGTAGGGAGGCAATAGATTCGGTCTGCTGGGATACAAACTCTGTGGCAAAGAGGTCAAAGTTTCTAACTGATTCGTTTGGTTTCGAAGAGGAGGCATTGGTTGAGGAAGACATGTGTTAGGTGATGGGTTTCTTAGGTGAGTTTCCTGCTGATTTTATAGGCTCAGAGTAGGGGTAGTGTTACGCTTGGCCTGGATAAGGTCAAGAGTAGCCGCAAAAGGTGGTTGAGGGTTCAAGGGAGCTACAGATCCGTGAGGACTCTCGTAGGTTTGAAGGGAGGACGCGGTTCCATATGGACACTCGACGTCATTCAAAGGCAAGTCAGGGATCCCGGAAGGACTCTCACTGACAGTCAAGGGAGTAGCAGGAGACACCTGCTGGTTCAAGGGAGATCAAGGGAGCACCCACTCAACAGTAGGGTGAGGACTGAGGGACCAAGAACAATTGATGTATGAGGTAGATTGTGGAGGTCAAAGTTAGGGAATACATTGAGGATATCTAAGGTTTATATAGAGAGGGAACAAGTTAAGGGTAGGTTGGGATGGAGAAGATATGTCAGCAATAGAATGCGATGGAATTGCGAAGAAGCAGACATATTACGGATGATAAGTAAGCATGCATGAGTAATGCATGAGTAAGAAAGAGGGACGTGTCAGCGTCTTGGTAATACAACTGTACGTGAGTCATACTAAATAAGTAAGTGAAGATGACAAAGCAGGAAGGTGGGAAGAAAAGAAATAGGGGTCCGTTAAGTCGTAACATTACCCCCGTTGTACAATCGAATCCTCGATGAAGATCAAGGCAAGCCACATGGGGAACCAGTGATGTTACCCCAGCCGGTGCTGTCGATGATCGAGTCATCATAGTCATAATCCTCTACCGGAGGAGGAGTGGGTACCTGGGGGCGAGACCGACGATAAACTGTACCACGAGGTTGGATGGGGAGGGGATAGGAGCCAGAACTTGAGGAGCTAGAGGAGCAAGGGGACCTATGGGAGATGGGAGATGACGGAGAGGGAGAAACAAGAGGTGCGGGGGAGCGACGATGAGAGGGGCACGTTCCCTGGGTATGTCCTGGAGCTGGGCGGTGGTAGTACGGACATTTGTACATGGTGCAATGGATTCGTGTATGTCTGAGTCGTCTACAGATGAAGCAGGATTCATGGTAATGGGGGTGATTGGATGTGAGAGTGGTGGAGCCATTGTTGCCAGTCCAGTAGTTCTCAGCGCATTCTAAAGCAGTAACTTCCTCAGGAGCGAGAGGGGATGAAGAGGCAGAGGGAGTGGTTGCCATAGATGTAGTTGGGAAGGGGAGGTTTAATTCCCGCACGTATCGCGAGACATCGTCTAGGAAGTCGGTCATCTCTAATTGATGCATGAGTTGCACAAGGTCTTCCTCCATAGATTGTTGGAGGTTGTGGAGGAGGAGATTCCTCAAGGCTTCGCTGGCATAGGGGGGAGAGTTCTGGGCAATAAGGCCCAAGTGGGAGTTGGTGAGGAAGATATGGTAGAGGAGGAGGAACGGGGAGTTCATGTCGGTGTGGGCATCAATGGTAGCGGCGTGGTGACGGTTTCGGAGAGTGTGGATCGTATTGAGGACTAGACTGTCGGGGAGGGGTTCTGGTCGAAGGGGAAGAGCAAGAGGGGGAATAGGAATGGACGAGATGGGATGAGCAGAAAGTCTTTGTGCGAGGGGGATGGTGGTGATGGATGTGGGGGGAACCGGGGAAACATGGGTTGAGGGGGAGAGATATTCCTCATTGTTGGCTGTGGTGTTCCAGCCAGTTTCGACAATGTCAGAGGAGGTGTCCTCGATGAGGGGGGTGCGGGTTTGAGTGGGAGAAGAGGTGGGGCCGATGGACATGTTGGAAAGGGATATGTGGTTGATTTGAGGAAATGCAGAAGGGTGACGTTGTTTATAGTCCTTGAGTGCGGACTTTGAATGAGATAGGTTCCTTTCAGGTTCCCAAGAGTCTTCTTCTGCCGTATATCCTTTCCATCGGATCAGGAAGGAACAGGAGGACAGAGGTCCGCGGTGTCATAATATTTTCTCAATTTCGTACTCCTCTTCTCTGTTGATAAGGTCAGGTGGGGGGGAAGGGAAGTTCAGACCATGTACGGGGTTTTCGCGATAGGGGGATAGGAGAAAAGCATGGAAGACCGGGTGGATCTTCCAGGTGCATGGGAGTTGGAGTTCGTAGGTGATGGAAGATAAGACCTTTGTGATAAGGAAAGGTCCTTCTCTTTTCGAAGCAAACTTAGGGTCAGCAACCTGTCATTTCAGGTTTCAGACTTCCAGCCAGACTTTGTCTCCTTTGGTAAAGGGTGTTACAAACGCTCTTTTCCTATGCTTTTATTTCTTTACTTTAACTTGATTCGAACTCTAGACAATCTACTTAAGGGAATACCTTCCCACCACAAGACGATTGGACTTGTCATATATTCACTTTCCATATCACGTGACCCTTGTCACGTGACTTCTCACATGACTCTCCTTACACAATTATGCTTACACACGAGGGCTAGACCCTTATCTCTTATCTATGACATCATGCACTTATCATCCAATAGGATATGGTCCGGCTTATCAGCCAATCATGTAATTCATGCTTATCATCATATGATACCCCTTTATGGTATTTACACAAACATGTACATACAGGTAGAGTAGTATATAAACCCTCAGGCGGTAGACTGGATCCCCAGTTTACTTGTCCTCGAGTTTCCCCCTCATCCTCATCCTCTGAGCCAAGAGTTCTCTAGTCGAAAGGCTATTGGATTTTTGAGTGTTTCAAAGGGGGTGAAGGAGCGGTGATTTCGGGATGCCATGACTTGTCGTGCAAGTTCATGGGAGGCCAGTGCCTCATTTTGTGCGGCCGTGAGGGATTTCAAGCATGTTTCTAGTGTGGGGATGTTGAAATCGGGTATAATCGGGGGAAGAGCACGGGGTTCATATCCCATCATGAGATAGAATGGAGTTTGTCCGGTAACAGAGTGGGTTCGGTGGTTGTGGGCGAATTCGGCATGGGGGATGAGATCAGACCAAGATGTGGGGTTATTCTCACAGAAGATGCGGAGATAAGTTTCTACTTCTTGGTTTACTCGTTTGGTTTCACCATCAGTCTGTGGGTGGTAGGTGGTGGAGAGGGCGAGGGAGTATCCGAGAGCTTTTCCAAGTTCTTTGGCAAAGGAGGAGGCGAACTGGGGACCACGGTCGGAGATGATTTTGTCGTAAAGTCCAAATCTGAGGTAGACTTTGTGAAAAAAGAGTGCAGCGATTCCTTCAGCGGTGATGGTTTTCTTGGTGGGGCAAAGAATTACCCCCTTTGTAAGTCCATGGTTGACCATGACCAAAAGAGTATCAAAGCCTGAAGAGGGGGGAAGGTCGGTGATTAGATCACAAGAGATCTGTTGGAAGGGTCAGGTGCAGGTGGATTTGATGGGGGTGAGGGGGGGTACCATAGGGTGTGTGTTGGCTTTGTTCTGTTGACAAGAGGCGCAACCTTTGACGTATTTGTGTACATATTGCGCTAGACCGGGCCACCAGAATTCAGCAGCAATGAGCTGGCGGGTTTTGAGGTAGCTGGGATGACCGGCAGTAGCATGGTCATGGCACCATTGGAGGATGGAGTGTCGAAGGGTGTTGTCAGCAGGGACATAGACACGCCCTTGGTAGGTGAGGACACCGGCAGTAAATTGCCAGTCAGAGAGTTGGGAGCGGAATGTGGAGGGAATCGTTCCATCAAAGGATTGAAGTATTTTGGTGACGATAGAGTCATCCTTAGAGTGGGAGGCGATGAGGTCGTGGAGGGTGAGGTCGATGGATTGGATGAAGAAGAAGGGGGGAAGAAGTACTACTCCGTCGTTATCCCCTTCTAGGGGAGCAAGGTCAGGGCGACATGACAGAGCATCTGGGCCTGCAAGGTTTTTTCCAGGTACATGTACCATGGTGAGATCAAAGTCGGCGAGGTCGAGGAGCCAACGAGCTTGTCGGCAGTTCAAGGTTTGGGCTGACCGGAAGTAGGTCAGGTTCTTGTGGTCGGTGAAGACCTGGATCAGGTGGGAGGCGCCATGGAGGTAGTGTCTCCAGGCTTTCAGGGCTCGGATGATTGCAAGGAGTTCGCGATCATAGATATCGCAATTCTGTTCAGCGGGGGAGAGGGAATTGGAGAGGTAGGAGCATGGGTGCCAATCACCATTGGTGTCGGTTTGGAGAAGGATTGCTCCAGTGGCAAACTTGGAGGCGTTAGTAGCAATGGCGAATGGGGCAGAGAGGTTGGGGAGTCGGAGAACGGGTTTTGAGAGGAAGAGTGATTTCAGGTTGTCAAATGATGTCTGACAAGAGTCACTCCACTGCCAGGGAGAGGTTTTTTTTGTGAGGTCTATGAGGGGTCGGGTGATATGGGAGTAGTCAGGGATGAAGTGTTGGTAGAAATTTGCAATTCCAAGAAAAGATCGAACATCTCTGAGTTTCTGAGGGGTAGGCCAGGATGCGATGCTGTCGAGTTTGACAGGGTCCATAGCAAGTTGACCTGGTTTGACAATCATGCCCAGATATTCGACTTCAGGTGATGCGAATTTGCATTTTTCAAGTTTGAGATGAAGGTCAAGTTCCTTCATTCATTGGAGGACGCGCTTCGTCCATTCAGTGTGTGTTTTCTCATTGGGGGAGAAGATAAGGAGGTCATCCATGTAAATGATGAGCCAGCCTTCGGCGATCATATCACGGAAGGAATCGTTCATAAACCGCTGGAAGGTGGTGGGAGAGTTGGTAAGACCAAAGAACATAATGGTCAGTTCGAAGAGGCCTTTGTGGGTGATGAAGGCTGCCTTCCATTGGTGGCCATCCTTGATACGTACATTGTTGTATTCCCATTAGACATCAAACTTGGTGAAGAGTTTGGCGTCTTTGAGCTTGTCGATGAGGTCAGAGATGAGGGGGAGGGGGTATGCGTCGCAGACAGTATGTTCATTGACGTAGCAATAGTCCTGGCATGGATGGAGGCCGCCGTCCTTCTTTTTGACAAAGAAGAAAGGGGAGGCTTGGGGAGAGTTCGAGGGACAGATCTTTCCACTTTTGAGGTTCTCGTCAAGGAACGCCTCGGTAGCGGTTCTCTCATCCGGGGAGAGGGGGTAGATCTTTCCAACTTTCAGGGAGAATGAGTTGTCCAGATTGATTTCATGGTCGTGGGTCGAGAGGGGGGTACATGTTCAGTGGCTTCTTTAAAGAAGACCGAAGCATAGTCAGAATATTCTGGGGGTAGGGTAGTCTTTGGTTTGGCGAGTTCTGCTGCCATAGCGAGTTCTGTGGCAGTGGTGAGTTTGGCGATTCGAGGGTCGCCTAGAGGGATGTGTCGGGATCCAATCCGCATGATGCGGTGGAGCTTTTGGTTGTTGATGGCACGAATCAGGTAATCTCGTTCTGGTTCATAGTCAAGGTACTCGTAAAGTCGAGCATCACGGACAGAGTCAACATTGACATGTTGAGGAGGTTGTGGGGAGGGTCGGTATTGTTGAAAACGGGTCTCGAAGTGTAGAAGATCCTCGTTGTGGAGAGAGTTGAGCTCTTTTGATTGGTTGGTGGACTCCTTGATAGAGATGGTCTGGGCAGACCAATTGATGGAGGGATTGACATCCTTGAGCCAGGGGAGGCCTAGGATGACGTTCTGGTGGCCACAGTCCATCACATAGAGTGTGACTTTATGAGCGAGTCCTTGGACAGAGACGAAGAGCTCAGAGGTGAAACGAACACCTCCTTTGGTGGTGAGTTGTTCATTAACGTTGGTGATGCAGAGAGGAGAGGAGAGTCGGGTGGTGGGGAGTTGGTGCTTCTTCACAAAAGCCCAGTCTATGCAGAAAACATCTGCTCCACTATCGATGAGAGCAGTAGTGTCGACGGTTTTCAATGTGCGTGAGGGTACGATGAGTTGAAGGGGAATCAGCATTGTATTGGGGATAGTAGGTACGGTTACAGCGGCACATTGTTTAGGAGCTTCTCGCGTCGATCAAGGGCTCCGTTTCAAAAATCCTTTGAGAAGTTGACCTGGTTAACTTCCAGATTGTCTTCCTCGTCCTTTGTGATCTCTTGGACTTTCGTCCATTTCTTGGGTTGGGTGGTCGAGAAGGTCGTACACGAGTTGGTGCGGTGTCCTTTCTGCCTACAGCGGAAGCAGAGGCCTTCTTTGAAGCAGCATTCATGCTCTTCGTCGGTGAGTCGGAAGGGACGAGAGATAAAATCCATGTCCAGGGCATTGGGGTCATGCTCCTTGGGTGTGTTCGAGGTGGTGAAGTGTCGGTAGGGGAGGGGGTGTCGTCGTTGGTTAGCAACGTCCTTGGCCAGATCCCATTGGTTCTGGAATAAGATTGCCTTCGACAATGGCGGAGAGTTGGACATTGTTTTGGAATTGGGAGTTATACCTGAGGAGTGCCGCTCCCCAAGTTTCCTTTGCTTCCTTGGAAGCCTGGTGTGTCTGGAGCCAGATGATGGCATTGTTCCGAGATTCTTGGTGTTCGAAGTTGGCGTTGAATGCTGTGGAGACCGGTGCGCTGCTACACGTATATCCCTTGTTATCACCTCTTTTACTTGATCTTCTCTTTTCTTTTATTGACTCTTTACTTATCATTTTGAAAGTTACTGTTTGCTAGTGAAGACCACGATTACACCAGCCTTATCCCGGACTTGCACCAGACTTGCACCGGACTTGTTCTGGACACGTCTCGGACTTGCTTATGAAGACCGGGTGGTCTATTATACTCACTTACATCAGTCACTTTCTTTCTTTCTTTCTTCGTTATTTCCAATGGTTCCTTGATTGGTCAGGTACATAGAGTCCGGGCATACTCGGACTATATA
>JBBPST010000633.1:0-10503 GCA_038093715.1 Austroboletus cf. mucosus | reverse complement strand
ATGCACTCTTTCATCTCTTTATTCTTTTACTTTATGATGATTTGAATACTAGGCTTTCTATTTAAGGGAATACCTTCCCACCACAAGACAAATGGACTTGTTATATGTTCACTTTCCATATCATGTGACCCTTGTCACATGACTTCTCACATGACTCCCTTTACACAATTATGCTTACACACAAGGGCTAGACCCTTATCTCTTATCTATGACATCACATGCTTATCATCCAATAGGATATGACCCATGCTATCAATCAATCATGTAATTCCTTTTTATCATTGTATAATCTCTTTTTATGATATTCACACAAACATGTACATATATAAGTAGTAGTATATAAACCCTCAGATGGTAGACTGGATCCCCAGTTTACTTGTCCTTGAGTTTTTCCCTCATTCTCATCCTTTGAGCCAAGAGTTCTCTAGTCACAAGGCTATTGGATTTTTGAGTGTTTCAACCCCTTTGGATTTTGAAGATACTGAGTTGGAGTTTTAGTCTTGTGATGGGGGTATTGTTACAATTTCCACTTCCTTGCACTCATTAGACTATTTTTCCTATTCTGATGATTTTTGCTACTTTTGAGGAAAATTCCATCTACTTTTTCCCTGCCTCCTTTTAATGATCACCCTCTTTCATAGCTTCATTGATCATTACTTCACAGTTGAACTGCTTTATGTTAGAGTTTATCTAGTTAGCACGTAAACATCGGTTCTTACCGTTCTTACCTAATCACGTTCGTTTTCATGGCATAGTTTAGTTTCCTCTTTTCTCAGTCGCACTTGTTGTGTGTCTGAGGTAAGACTGTCTTTTACACTTTATACTACTTGTAGCTGACTTGTATGTTGTAGCTCAATCTCATACAGGTAATACACTAGTCACACTTGTCGTGTGTCTGAGCTCAATCTCATACAGGTTATGAGCCCTGGTGCTTAACAGTAAACCACAAATGAAACCTCACCTGCACTGAATAAAGAATCAAATGGCAAGAGTTAGAGATAGAGTACTCGAGGTCCCAAAACTGGATGCTTTAGGGAATGACTGGCTAATATGGAAACTGATACGACTCCAACAATAAAGGGGATAAGAGGAGTAGCTGTCAAGCATGTTGCTTGTCACAAGGAGGATTGGAAGAGGTAATGATCCAAATGACCAGAACTCTCAAAGTGGGGATCCACCTTGGAGCATGGGGGTTTATATATGCATGGGTATTGTATGTACATGTTTGTAGGCCAGCTACATATAGATATCATATGATGATAAGAATGAATTACATGATTGGCTGATAAGCCGGAACATATCCTATTGGAAGATAAGAGTGACATGAGGCATGATGTCATAGATAAGAGATAAGAGGTCTAGATCATACGTCATAGCATGTGACTGGTCATGTGATGAGTCTAGGCATGGATCACATGACAGGGGTCACATGACTTGAAAATGAGAAAATATCTAAGTTATAGGTGTCAGTGGTGGGAACATAATTTTTAAAGCATATGGTCGAGAGTTCGAATCAGAGTGGAGGCATACGTTAAAATAGAGCATTCATAACACCACCCCCCTTTTATGGTTGAAACACCAGATTAACCGCAATAGGGATAGTGGGTTCATCGTGGGGGTTAAATAGGCTAAATGTATTGGTGAAGGCTGATCATGCCAGCGTGTGGGGGTTTAGCTCGTGGAAGTGTGTAATTGCTTCCTGAGCATTACGTAAGTTAGAGGCGGGTTCCCATGTCTGTTCTTTGGCTGAGTATTCCGCCCAATGGACTAAATATTCTTTTCGTCATCCCTTCTAGTGGGCATTAACTATGTGGTCTACCTTGTATTCCACCTCGAGTTCGTCAGTAACGTGAACCGGACTGGGTTCGAAGGTGGGCTGGCCAGGTAGTCGGTATAAATAAGGTTTCACCTGGGAGATGTTGACTACCGGATGTATACACATAATGCAAGGAAATTTCAGTTCAACTGCATTCTTTCCCATGCATCGTGTGACTTTGAATGGTCCCAGCCATTTCTTTGTTAATTTATGTGAACAGCGTGTCAAACACAGGTTTTCTGTTGTGAGGAGCACCTCATCCCCAACTTGATATGTAGGTGCTTCCGAGTGGTGTTTGTCCACTTGGATCTTTATTTTGTCCTGAGCCTGCTTCAGGTTGGAGCATGTGTTCTCCAATATTTTAGAAATATTATTGGTCAAATCGTCAGCAGCCAGTGCTTTCGATGTGCCAGGTTCTATCCCCATTTGTGGTTGGTAGGTCTATGTGACTTCGAACGGGGTCTTTTGTGTGGAAGCCTGCTTCTTAGAGTTATAATTGAATTGGGCAATTGGAAGCCAGTCTACCCATTCAGTTTGTTTCTCATGGCAGAACATTTGGAGATACTGCTGGAGATCCTGAATCATGTGTTCTGTTTGCCCATCTGTTTGCGGGTGAGATGCTGTGGATAACTTAGGTTTGATTCTGAGGTGTGCACATAAATCTTTCATCACCTGTGATGCGAATTGTGGGCCGTGGTTGGATACGATTGAGTGTGGGATGCCATGGTTGATCCACACGTGTGTTAGATAGAGTCGGGCTGTGTCTAGCACAGTAACTGACTTTGTGCAGGGGATGAATTCAACTTTTTTACTGAATTGGTCAATGACTACTAGTATGGAATTGAATTCTTTAGATAGGGGCAGATCTGTGATGAAATCTACCGATACATCTACCCGAGGAAGGTTTGGGAGTTCCAAGGGTTCGAGCTTGCTGGCTGGCAGTTTGTTACCCATTTTGATTTTTTGGCATACATCGCATCTAGCAACATATTTTTTTACATAGGTGACCATTCCTGGCCACTTGTAGTGCCTTCTCAGAAGGGCTATGGTTTTATCTATGCCGGGATGACTGGCCATGGGTGTGTCATAACAGTTTGTCACAACATTTCTTCGGAGATCCTCATCTGGTGGGACAAAGATTCTGTTTTCGATGCATAGAACTGGGCATTCCCGGTCTTTTGTATAGCCCTGTTCATAGAGCTTCTGTACTTCACTCTTTTTGAGAAGGAGCATGGAGTCCTGAATCCTTTGGAATAACTTATCGCCTTCATCTTGGACCAGAATTGTGGCTCTGATATGCTCTGGCAGGATTACCAAGACCTGCTTGTTATCATCCTCTTTATCCTCTGAATGATCTTCTCTTCGAGAGAGGGCATCTGCTTTCCCCATGGTTGAACCAGCCTTGTGGCTCCATACATGGTTAAACCTGGATAAATATTGCACCCAGCATGCTTGTCGTCAGTTTAGATCTTGGCGAACCATAAACCATTGGAGATTTTGGTGATCGTTTCAGATCTCGAACTGGTGACATGTTCCTTCTAGATAATGTCTCCACATTTCTAAGGCATGTATCATGCTCAGAAGCTCTTTATCTGTGATTGGGTAGTTCTGTTCCTGATTATTCATAGAGTGGGAGTAGAAGGCCACTGGGTGCCAAGTGTCCTCTTTTTGGATAGATAGTACCGCTCCTGTGGCGAAGTCTGATGCATCGCACTCTAACCTAAATTGATTGTCTAGATCAGGGAAGGTGAGGACGGGTGCGGTCATGAACATTCTTTTGAGCATGTCAAACGCTTCTTGTTGTTTGTCTCCCCATATGAAGGGAGTGTCCTTTTTGGTTAGGTCATTCAATAGCCTAGCGATTAGTGCATAGTTGGAAATGAACCACCGATAGAAGTTGGCTAGTCCCAGGAAGCTGCGTATCGCCCAGAGATTCTTCGGCTGTGGCCATTCCAGCACTGCTTTGACTTTGGTTTCATCCATGCAAATACCATCTTTTCCTACTATCATGCCTAGAAATTCTACTTTGGTGGCATGGAAGGTGCATTTTTCTGGTTTGATGAAGAGGTTGTTCTCTTCGAGGCGTGCTAGTACCTTTTTGACTATAGCTTTGTACTCAGCTAGTGAGTCCATTTTTGTAAATATTATGAGATCGTCGATGTATACCACGACACAGTCATCCATATCGGCAAAGATCTTATTCGTTATAGCTTGGAATGTGGCAGGGGAGTTGCATAGCCCGAAGTATATGACTAAGGGTTCGTATGCACCTCTGAAGCAGACAAAGGCAGCTTTCCATTCGTCACCTTCTTTTATGTGGACATTGTTGTATCCCCACCGGAGGTCCATTTTTGTAAATAACTTAGCCCCTTTTAGCTTGTCCACTAGTTGCCCAATCAATGGGAGTGGGTAATTGTTTTTCACCGTGTGTTCGTTTAGGTAGCGGTAGTCCTGTACCATCCTTTTTCGGCCATCCTTTTAGGCACAAAGAGCACCAGTGATGTCTGAGGGGACTTTGATGGGCGAATGTAACCCTTACATAGCTGGTCGTCTATGAATGCTGAGACTTCCTCTTGTTCGGTGACAGAGAGGGGAATGATCCTTCCTTTCTTAGGTTGGAACATGTCTTTAAGGTCTACAGCATGGTCCCAGGGTTTTCTAATCAGCATTCATTCTGATTCTTCCTTGGAGAAGGTTTTTAACCATTTGTGGTAAACCTTTGGTACCAACTCCTCAGGTGACTCTTTTTTTGATGTGGGTGCCTCGAGCATGGCTCAGGTGTAGTAGGCTTCCCAGGCTTCTTCCTGTTCATCAGCCTCTTCTTCTTCTGTCATGCAGACATATCTAGCATGTCTCTGTTTTTGACAAGAGAGGGGGCATTGTGTCATTTCCATGGTTCCCTTCTGCCAATCTATAGTGGGGTTGTGGTGACGGAGTCACGTGTAGCCTAGTACCAAGAGAATGTTTCCTAGAGTGGTTACTTTGGCTGTCATTGTTTCCATATGGCCTTGGAAATCGATCATTATCTCTACGGAGTGTGTGATGTTTCCCAAGGCGTTCTTTGTTCCATCTACATTGAATATGGGAATTGGGTGTGGGAGTTTCTTTTGGGGTATTCTGTGTTGTTTTACCCATGCCTGATCTATAAACACTTGATTTGCACCGCTATCAAGCAAAGCTTCTACCATGTGGAGATCTTTTGGGTTTGACCCAATCTGGATCGGGAGTTTTATCTCTCTTTTAGGCTGGAGAGATCTTATCATGAGGCCATTTAGACCTCCCTCCTTTTCTTGTTTTGCGTACATCGCAGCCAGAACTCACATGTCAATGCCTTCTGGGGTCGCCAATATCTCTAGGATAGGTAAAGGTTTGTCTTCATCTAGAGGTAAGAATCCCTCTTTTAGAAGATTGATGTGACGGCTTCGGTTAACCGCCTTCCTTGACCACTTTCCATTGTGGGCTCCTTGGATTCATCTTGTGGTAAAATTAAATATCTATTAGCAACCTGAGCTCCTAGCTCGATCAGGCCGCTTTCCCTTTTCCCTTGCCCTTTCCTTTATCCGAGAAGTGGGCGCAGATCTGGGTGTAGGACATTCCTTTTAGGTCATCCAGTGACCCATCTTCCTTTTCTTCAGCTTTCACTGCTTCTTCCTATGAGGTGGCACCGGTTTCTTCCTTTGTGGCCGTCTGGGCCTGTCTTCCTGCTTTCGAGCAGGTTGTCTTGTGGTCCCCTTGCCATTTGCACTCTTTGCATTTGGGTTTGGGGTTGCGGCAATCTTTTGCCATATGCCCGCTCTTTCCACAGGCAAAGCATTTCCCACCGCTGCCAGAGGTGGTGGCATTGATCTTTCGATCTCTGGCCTTCTTTTCCTTTTTGTCTCTGAACTGTGTGTACAAAGCTTGGGAGGACATTCTGTATGCCTCCTGGTTGCTTCCGATCTCCTGGATCGTTTGCATCATAGTTGTGAGATTTTGTCCTCGGTGACCTGTCTGGAACATCTCCTTTTTGATGTCTTCTGAAACATTCTGTTCCAGAAGGTATATGGCATGCCTTGCATCGCACCCTGATTGCCAAGCCAGAGTGTGGAACTTTGCGAGGAACATGTACACGTCCTACTTTCAATCAACTTCTGACACTTCTCAACTGGTATCCCTTCACATATCTCTTGAATTCTATTCCACAACTGATAAATTCCATTAGAAGGGTTTTTATACTTTGCTATCCTCCTCTTAAGGTAATCCCAGAGATGCTCAATGGGGTTCAGGTCAGAAGGCTATGCAGGCCATATCATAGTCTCAAAATCCTGCTCTCTTCATCTTTTTACAGGTATGCTTGAGGTCATTATTCTGCTAAAAGATGATATCAAATGAATTGAGACCATGATACTACAGAGTATTCAACAGTTTATCCTTCAAAATTTAAAGGTAGAGATCCCCATCCATCCTACCATCAATCTTAGCAGCATAGCCAACTCTCTGCCAAGTCATATACCCCCATACCCTCCTCCAAGCTTAACTGTATCTTGTACTAGCCTGTCACTAAGCCCCTCACCTGGCTTTTTCCAAGCCCATTTGCACCCATCTGCTTCTAGGTGATTGATTTTGATCTGATCAAACCATATTACATTCTTCCAGCCCTTTATAGTCCAATTCTTGTGAGCAATGGCTGTTACAAATGCTCTTTTCCTATGCATTATTTTTTTACCCTAACTTGATTCAAACTCTAGAACTACTATAACCTTTCCACTTACAAGATAATTGGACTTGGTTCACTTTCCATATCATGTGACCCTTGTCACATTGTGGAGACCGATGTGCTGCTACACATATATCCCTTTTTATCACCCCTTTTACTTGATCTTCCCTTCTCTTTTATTGACTCTACTTATCATTTTGAAAGTTACTGTTTGCTAGAGAAGACCACGATTACACTGGTCTTATCCCGGTCTTGCACCGGACTTGCATTGGACTTGTTCCGGACTCGTCTCGGACTTACTTATGAAGACTGGGTGGTTTATTATATCCACTTACATCAGTCACTTTCTTTCTCTCTTTCTTCATTATTTCCAATGGTTCCTTGATTGGTCAGGTACATAGAGTCCAGGCATACTTGGACTATATATTTTGTACTTGTCATATGGAAATGGCAGCTACCATTTGGCTCACACCGTCACCATCTGGGACCGTCTCCCTCCACCATTTTACCATCAACAAGACTGTACTGCCAGTCTCTACTGCTACTCATGACCTCACGCATTATACCAACATCTCCAGACTTCCGGACTACCAATGCTCAGAACTCTGGACTTCCGAATAGTCCATTGGTGCACCTCTGACTTTGGTCTGGTCTCATTCCCTTGAATATAGAGTCCCTTTGGGGCAAATCTAATCGCTCCCCACACAAACCCGGACACTATAGGGTGGTCAGGACTATCAGGATACCTGGTACCAAGTCCACTCACCCACCTTTCTGTCTTTAAAATGTGACTTCTCACATGACTCCCATTACACAATTATGCTCATGCATGAGGGCTAGACCCTTATCTCTTATCTATGACATCACATGCTTATCATCCAATAGAATATGATCCATGCTATCAACCAATCATGTAATTCTTTCTTATCATTATATGATTTCTCTTTATGGTATTTACACAAACATGTACATATATGAGTAGTAGTATATAAACCTTTAGGTGGTAGACCGGATCCCCAGTTTACTTGTCCTCAAGTTTTTTCCCTCACCCTCATCCTCTGAGCCAAGAGTTCTCTAGTCGAAAGGCTATTGGATTTTTGAGTGTTTCAATGGCAATGTCCATGTGATTTTTATAATGTCTAGCAGAGAGTATAGGGTATTTGGACTTGACTACAGCTTTCATTCCAGACTTTTTCAAGTGGAGGTAAATAGTATTGGAATGTAGAGGCTGATTGGTGATGGTTGAGTGTTTTGGTCACTTGGACAGCATTCTAAACCTTCTAAAATGAGTTAAGATGAAAAGCATGGCAGATATTAATAGGAGAAAGCTTTGATAAATGATCTCCAGTAGACTTTTGAAGGTTAGAACACTCCTTAGAACAAAGCCTGAATGTAGTGGCAATGCCAATACCAGTACTGGATGCAATAGAGTGGAGAGAGTGACCAGAACCAAGCTAGAAGAGAATGGTATTCTGCTAAGTAGAGGAGAGTGATCACACAATGATAGTGATAGGTGTGTGAATGTTTTAGGCCATATTCAAGCAATGAAATGGTGAAATGAAACTTCAGTTTGCAACTCATGTGCTGTCATGTGTACTTGCCAACATGACTCACACTGCTGTTACAATTTACATATTCTTGCATTCATCGGACTATGCCTTGTTTTCCTCTATGGTCTTTGCCTCCTTTGAGGACAATTCTATCTATTCCTTTTCTGCCTCATTCTGATATCATTTGATGATTATTTCATTCATAGCTTTCTTGATCATTAATGTGCAGTAGAACTGCCTTTATTTCATAGCCTTCTTGATCATATTTGCATAGCTAGATCTGTGCAGCTATAGTCTCTGTTACGAACACTCATTTTTACTCTCTTCTTATTTCACTCATGCTTGATTCGAACTCTAGACTCTTTACATATGGAAACACTCTCCCACACCAAGGAGATTGGACTTATCGTATGCTCCCTTTCCATATCACATGACCCTTGTCACGTGACTTCTCACATGACTTCCTTTACACAATTATGCTTACTTATAAGAGCTAGACCCTTATCTCCTATCTATGACATCATATGCTTATCTTCCAATAGAGTATGATCTGGTTATCATCCAATCATGTATTTTCTCTTATCATCGTACAATACCCTAGAGTAGCTAGTCTACAAACATGTACATACATACCTATGCACTATATAAGCTGGGACGATGCTGGGTTAATCCCCAGTTTAGTTGTTTTGGAGTTTTCCTCACTTTACGCCTCCTCCTCTAAGTTGAAGGTCCACCCAGCCTTTGATTTCTCACAAGCACGCAAGTGTTTCAGTCTCTTTGATGGACACTGCTCTTCACAGCCAATTTCTCTTTTGGGGTGAGTATTCCTATGATCATAGCCATTGTAGAATAGTACTTATACCACAGTAACCTGTACTTGTATTCCTTAGCTAGATCTACGCAATTCATGTAGTACCTGCAATCCAGACCTGAGTGTGCTGCCTCTTGTCTGAGACCCACACATCCATTGGACTTAGTATCACCATTGAGGACACTCTATAGCTATCAGGAAGAACTGCACAGTTGTGCAATAACCAAAAGCATAACAAAAGATCTAGCTTTTCATCATTCCTACTCCTGTGTAGAAGGCTTGCCCACCCTGGAACCATCCTCCCTCCTCTATGTCCAACAACAGATCCTCCAGGAACTCCACATTATCAAGAAACAAGCAGCATTCCTCAGAAGGAATGACATTCTACCTGCCCACTGACTAGAATACTAATTTTTCTGCAAGTTTGGAGGGTGCCCTTGGCATTACTCCTTTTGACTTGTTGCCCAACATTTCCAGACAATTTGGAGTTCCCCTATCAGACAAAGACAAGGCCTACTACAGAGACTACAAAGGGTATTCAAAACCCTAGCCCAGAACAAAAGAAGCAAAATACCAGGAAGTTGGGACACCACCTTTTTTCCTTGCTTTGGAAGGTGATGACCCTCTCTATCACAGAACCCACCCCTATCCACTGTACCCTCTCAACAAGAGCCAAGCAAAGTACCCCCATAAGGAGAACTTATAGAAGTATACCACGAACCAGAAGAGACTACTGATGAAATGAGTAGTTCCAGAGACACAGAATGCAGAGCTGGTCTTCCAGAATCCTTCAATAGGAAAGCAGAGACAGCAGAGTATTGGATCTATGCTATGGATGCATATTTCAAGATGAACCCCATCTTATACAACAATGAACAAAAAATCTTAACTATCCTGATAGGATGACAAAAGGTTGGGGCAGGCAGCATGTGGAAACAGAACTAAAGGACATTCACAAAGGAGTTGTCAAGGCAAAGAATTGGAAGGAATTCATCAAATGATTTCAACAAGCCTTTTTTCACAAGAAAACTGCTGTAGATGCAAAAAGTAAACTATACTCCCTAAAAATGAAAGAAACAGGGCTTGATGCTATAGACCACTACAACATGGACTCCCCACTCCTTATGAGCAAGGAAAACTCTTGAATTAACCATCCCTCATTGAATACTACATAAGGGGACTGGCCGACCATTTGATCCACAAAATTGTTATGAACACCATATTTTATTGTATGCTTTTCACTTGATTCGAACTCTCGACCCTATGCTTTAGGAGATATGTTCTCACCACTAACACTTATGACTTAGACATTTTCTTGTCTTTAAGTCACGTGACTTCCATCACATGATCTATGCCTAGACCAGTCATGTGCCATGACATATGCTCTAGACTCCTTATCTCTTATCTATGACATCATGCCTCATGTCTTTCTTATCTTCCAATAGGATATGCTCCGGCTTATCAGCCAATCATGTAATTCCTTCATATCCTCGTACAATTTCCCTTTATGTATTTATACCAAACATGTACACATAGAGTAGACGAATATATAAACCCCAAGCTCTAAGGTGGAATCCCCATCTTAAGAGACTTGGTCATTTGGATCAAACCTCGAGTCCAATCCTCCACA
>JBBPST010000632.1:0-10510 GCA_038093715.1 Austroboletus cf. mucosus | reverse complement strand
GAATGAATTACATGATTGGCTGATAAGCCGGAGCATATCCTATTGGAAGATAAGAGAGACATGAGGCATGATGTCATAGATAAGAGATAAGGAGTCTAGAGCATACGTCATGGTACGTGATCAGTCATGTGACGGGTCTAGGCATGGGTCATGTGATGGAAGTCACATGACTTGAAAGCGAGAAAATGTCTAAGTCATAAATGTCAGTGATGAGAACATATTTCCTAAAGCATAAGGTTGAGAGTTCGAATCCAATGGAAAGCATATGATAAGATAGAGCATTCGTAACACTCTAGACCTATAAAAGCCTCTACATCGTAACTCTGAGGGTTGCGAATTTCAATGGGAGCATCCATTTGGCTGAGGTGGAGGTGATGAAGGTGGAGTGCAATGATAAGGTGGTGCAGGTGACAAAAGAATGTCCGCTTCTGTATCTGGATCAAGCGGAGTTAAATTCTGAAACCCAGTGTCTTGAATCTCAACAATTCAATCTGTTTCCTGAATTGGCCCAAAGGTGGGGGTATAAGGAGGTTGAATTCAACGAAAGGTGATAAAGGGGTTCCGTAAATGATCCTGCAACAGCTCATCTTGACTTCGTCTAAGATAGTCAACTCCTTGAGAAGGATGTTGACAGATTTCTCCACACTCAATGGAATGTTCACAAGTGGGATTTGGACATGGAATGGCGAAAGGAATACCAGGGGGTACCAGGCGAGAAGTATCTTCTCTTGGGACTTCCGAGGTATTGATCTCTGTAAAAAGGGGTGGCCAATCTAAATCACTAACCTCTTGAATAGTCTGTGGAGTAGCAACATGCAGATCCACAAAGAGGATTAGTTGATAGTCACAAACTCGAATTAGATTGAGAGTGAATTTAGATCGAGACCATCAGATATTTATCCATTGTGTCCTAGAGGCCCATGTAGCATGGTCTCTGGCAACCTGTACAGGAGATGCAATGAAGGCCCGAAGGACTTCAGACAATAACCATATAATGAGGGATAATCCAACAAGCAAAGTCCGCTCTCGCAAGATTGGGGGCATCGTTAAGAGTATTCCCCAGTCAGGCGGGGCTCATAACCTATTGGGAATGCAGGGTATCCCAATGGCGCAGGGGGCAATAAGGACAGAGTGGCTTGATAGGAGACTTACCAAGCTATGTGAGCGGATTTATTGACAAGATAGGATTTGAGCTGAGATGAGGAGTAGAACTAAGTTTGCTGTTTCTCTTGGGCATTCCACCCAAGGTTTAAATACCTTTCTCCACTATTTACATGTATGTAGGTATTCTCTATGTATGGATAGTCCATGGAATCATGTAGAATGACATGGAATATGGAAGCAAGGTGTCAAGAGATAAGATAGAAGTGTTTCAAGTACAAAGCATATGACTGACCCCTAAAGGGGTGAAAATGCGATTTAGTGGACACCTAAACTCACACCTCATGCTGTCTGTAACAGGTGTGACCATGAGATGGGTCACAACTACTATAAGAGGGTGACACCTCTGAGAAAACACTTATCTATGACATTGTAATGAGTAATATGAATAGTGTAATGAATGGTTCAGTCTAGACTGTCTTTGACAGGTCTATACCTTACCTAGAATCATGGTTATGGATAAATGAAGACCATGACCTAGCTACTTAGTGTTTTGCAACACCTTTGTAGTCGGATGTAATCATAGGTGGATTACATCTTCAACATCCTTTAGTGATGAGTTCACGTAGGATGTCATTCATCATGTTTTGGAATGTGGCAGGGGAGTTTGTGAGTCCAAAAAACATTACCAACAGTTCATAGAGTTCATTGGGTGTTTTGAATGCCACTTTCCATTTGTCTTCTTCATGGATATGAATGTTGTTATATCCCCAGTGTATGTCCAGTTTTGTGAAGTATTTAGCATTCCTCAGCTTGTGTACAAGTTCAGAAATTAAGGGGAGTGGGTAATGATTTTTAATTGTGACGTCGTTCAGTTTTCGGTAATCTTGAACCAGATGTAATCGCCCATCTTTTTTCTTTATAAAGAAGAAAGGGGATGCGAATGGCGATATGGACGGTTGGATTCATCTGGATTCCAAGTTTTCCCGAATAAATTCATCAAGCTCTTTCATTTCATCTTTCGAAAGTGGGTACACTTTGCCATCAACCTTATGGTCTCCTGGTTTGAGATCAATGGCATGGTTCCATGGTTTTTGATTTGGGAGCTCGTCGAACTTTTCTTTGCTGAACACATCTTTGTATTTCCAATACTCCTTCAGGACTATGTCCTTGAAGGTTCATTCCTCTTTTTTCTGATTTTGTTCGATCGCTATGTCCGTTAAAACGTTGCGAGCGAGGTATTTGTGTGGAGATGCAATGTAGCCTATACGATCTCCTTCTTCGAGTTCCTTATCAGGTTTGCATTCGTCTCGTGGGAAGCATTTGGGTCCACACTCAAATCAGATCATTCCGGTTGGCCATTCTATGATTGGGTCATGTTGTTTCAGCCAATCATGTCCTAGGAACATTTGTCCTTTTCCTAGATTTGTCCTTTTCCTAGGTTCGTGACTCCCATGGTGATGGTTTCGGTATGATCTCCGATTCGGCATTGAACTCAGGTGATATGTGTGATTCTTCCATCTAAGTTCATTGTCCCATCAGCGTTGTACACGGGTATGGGCCTAGCCAATGGTTCGAGTGTGAGTCCTATCTGTTCCGCACATTTAGCGTTGATCATGGATCCGGTACATCCCAAGTCTATAAGTGCCTTGACTTTGGCACTTGTTAACTTATGTGTATCCATCAGAATAACTTCGATGGTCAATGATGTGGTCCCTTGACCTTGGACCATTTGTCTGGGATTTCCCATTTCTTTGATCACATCAAGACAACTTTCGAAGATCATACATTGTAATTTGTTGACAGTTTCTTTAGATGCTTCAGGTCATCGTAGGATGGGAACAAATACTTCGAGACGTCTGAGGAGTTGCTCATCCATCTCTCAATTGAACTTCTCATTTAGCCACCTTGATGGTGACCAAAGGTTGGTTTGGCTTCGGTTACTCCATATCCTTTGGATGTCTCTCTTGATTGTGTGCTCCCCGGACGGAGTAGAGGCAGGCACCTCCAATAGGGAGATTGTTACCTTTTGGCTCTCAGCCGAGACGTCCATTGGACCTGTTTCGACTGAAACTATGGCCGTGGCTGCTGATCCTAGAATCGTACTTCCCTTGCTTCACCTTCTACGCTGCCTCAGTTCCATTGGTGAATCTGTGTGGGGTTTATGAGAGAGCCCCATGTTCTCTGTTCATGTGAGTTTCTTAACATTTCTGTTTTGGTTCTCATGGCCTATGTCCGTTCCCTCTTCGTTTGTCAAACACGCATATCGATTTGCATTTTTACATGAAGTGGTACTAGGACATATGTTGGTCAGTGCATTGGCTGCATTCACTGACCCTTGGGAAAACCCTATTCTCCTGTCTTAAGCTTTCAGATCTCTTCCTCCAGCTCTGCTACTCTTGTCACATATCCCTTCTCCTTGGAACACTTCACTATGATGTGGCCCTGTTCTTTGCAATAGAAGCAGAGTCCCTTGGCTTGCTCCTGTGCTTGGTCTAGGTCCATCAGCTTCCCTTGGTGTTACGCTTTTGGTTATTGCATGCAACTTAGTATGGAACACGTAGTGTGTAGTCCTTCCTGATAGCTATAGAGTGTCCTCTGTGGTGACACTAAGTCCAATAGATGTAGGGGTCTCAAACAAGAGGCAGCACACTCAGGTTTGGATGCAGGCACTACGTGAATTGTGTAGATCTAGCTAAGGAGTAATGTACATGGCACTTGGGTATTTATACAAAGTACTAAGGCTGTGGTCATAGGAATACTTGCCCCAAGAGAGAGATAGGCTGTGGAGAGCAGTGTTCATCAGGAAAGTGATACTGCACAGATCTAGCTGCGCAATGATGATTGATACAACTCCGAATATGATAGGATAAAGTAGCTTTGCAAGCTGGAAAAGCTTGTCATGTGGAGTATTGGACTTGAGGTTTGATCCAAATGACCAAGTCTCTTAAGATGGGGATTCCACCTTAGAGCTTGGGGTTTATATAGTGTCTAGCTATTATATGTACATGTTTGGTAGTAATACATAAAGGGAAATCATACGATGATAAGAAGGGATTACATGATTGGCGGATAAGCCGGAGCATATTCTATTGGAGGATAAGAAAGACATGAGGCATGATGTCATAGATAAGAGATAAGGAGTCTAGATCATACGTCATAGCACGTGACTGGTCGCGTGACGAGTCTAGACATAGATCACGTGATGGGAGTCACATGACTTAAGAATGAGAAAATGTCTAAGTCATAAATGTCAGTGGTGAGAACATATTTCCTAAAGCACAAGGTCGAGAGTTTGAATCAAGTGAAAAGCATATGATAAAATATAGTGATTGTAATACCACCCCCCTTCTATGGTTGAAACACTGGGTCAACCACAACAGGTATAGTGGGTTTGTTGTGGGGGTTAAATAGACTGAACGTGTCCGCAAAGGCTGATTGTGCAAGTGCCTGTGGGTTCAGTTCGTGAAAGTGTGTAATCGCCTCCTGTGTGTTACATAAGTTAGAGGCAGGTTCCCATGTCTGTTCTTCGGCTGAGTAACCTGCCTAATAAACTAAATATTCCTTATGTCGCCCCTTCCAGTGGGCATCAACTATATGGTCTACCTCGTACTCCACTTCGAGTTCATCGGTGACATGAACTGGGCCGGGTTCGAAAGTGGGTTGTCCAGGTAGTCGAAATAGATAAGGTTTTACCCAGGAGGTATTGACTACCGGGTGGATAAGCATAGTATGGGGAAGTTTGAGTTCAACTGCATTCTTTCCCACGCATCATGTGATTTTGAATGGGCCTAGCCATTTCTCTGTTAATTTACGTGATAAGCGTGTCAAATGCAAATTATCTGTTGCGAGGAGCACCTCGTCCCCGACTTGGTACTTGGGTGCTTCCGAGCGGTGTTTATCTGCTTCAGGTTGGAGCATGTGTTCTCCAATATTTTAGAAATATTATTGGCAAGATCATCGGCAGCTGGTGCCTTTGATGTGCCAGGTTCTATCCCCATTTGTGATTGGTAAGTCTGTGTGACTTCAAACGGGGTCTGTTGAGTTGAAGCCTGCTTCTTAGAATTATAGCTGAATTGAGCGATCGGGAGCCAGTCCGACCACTCTGTTTACCTGCCAAGCTAACAAGGTTAACACACACCCCACGACACCACCACCTATGCCCATCACATCAAATTGCACCTGACCATTCCAGCAGATCTCCGTGGATCTCATCACTGGACTGCCCCCATCTCTGGGATTTGATTCCATCATGGTCGTGGTCGACCATGGGCTTACAAAGGGGGTAATCTTCTGTCCTTGTAGCAAAGATATCACTGCACAAGAAGTTGCCAAGCTATTTTACACCTGTGTTTTCCTACATTTTGGCCTACATGACAAATGCATCTCAAACAGGGGCCCCCAATTTGCCTCTTTCTTTGCAAAAGAACTGGCAAAACTACTGCAATATGACCTGGCACTATCATCCGCATATCACCCTCAGACAGATGGCGAAACCGAATGAGTAAACCAGGAACTAGAAACGTACCTTAGGCTCTTCTGCTCCCAAGACAACCATAAATGGGCAGAACTTCTCCCGATGGCAGAATTCCATCACAACTCGGCAGTGCACTCCTCCACCAAACAGTTGCCATTTAAATTAATGATGGGCTATGAATCAAGAGCTTATCCTAAAATAGGCAAAACCTTCGTACCAGCCCTGGAGGAAAGAATGACTCAATTGGAGAAAGCAAGAGATGAAGCTTTAGCAGCACATGAAAGGAGCAGAACTATTATGGCAAACCGACACCACAAACCCTTCACACCTTGGAAAATAGGAGACAAAGTATGGCTAAAAGGGACGAACTTATCCACCAATTACCCATCAAAGAAACTTGCCCCTAAACGAGAAGGACCTTTTGAGATCTCCCAGGTACTCTCCAAGGTGCATGATGTCTTCCACACATCCCTGCTATCCTCGTTCAAGGAAACTGTGGAACATGGGAAGAACTATTTACAACCCCCACTAGAACTGATTGATGGAGAACAGGAATGGGAAGTAGAAAGAATCATCGCACATCGGGGATCAGTGAACAGAAGGCAGTACTGGATCTGATGGAAAGGCTATGGAAGTGGCGATGACACATGGAAAACAGCTAGGAACCTGCAGAATGCCCTACCCATACTTCGAGCCTATAAAATTGGCAGGAAACTCACCTAGAAACTCATCACCTAACACATATCTTCCTCTACTGATGCCTTCTCTTCAAAACCAAATGAATCAGTCAGAAACTTCGACCTCTTTGCCACACGTCTTGGTATTCTTTGTATGCCTTGGGTAACTCTCGTGCTTCTTTCTCTTTTTGTGCTTCCAGCATGGTAGATATGGTAGTTCTCCTTACTTCTTCTACTTCGTATCTTCAGTTGTACCTGGTATGGGTTTTGTAATCTTCATGGAATCCTAAGTATCTTAGGAGGTATCATTGATCGATGGCCTCCTTACTATCTCTTCGAGGTCTTTTTTCTTGTCCAGTAATGGTTACCTCTCCGGTGGCCCAGTTTATAAGGGGGTTTTGTTGTCGGAGCCAAGTTATGCCAAGGATAACATTTTCTTTGCAGGTGGGGAGTACCAGGAAGGTCCGATTTTCTTCTACCCTGTCGATCCACAGGGATAGTTTAGTTTTGTATCGGATTATTCCTGCTTTGTTGTTAGAGCCATCTGCATTAACAGCGAGCAGTGGTTTGGGGAGTTTCTCCAGCAGGTAGTTTTTTCTTTTAGTGAAGTGGAGGTTGATAAATGATCCAGTGGCTCCACAATCGATCAGGGCTGTTGTGGTTTTGACACTTTTTCCTTCTGTAGTGGACAGAGAAACTGGAATAGATATAGATTTCTCATCATTAGATACCAGTACAGAGGAATAGCTTGGAGCGCAAGACATCGATTCTTGGCTCCTTCTTAAAAACCCTGGTATGAAACATCTTTGGTTTCTACCCTTGCGATGGTTTCTCCTTCATCATCTTTGAAGCATTGTTTGAGGACTCTTAGACCCAGTCCGGATTGCAACAACTTGGTTCGGCTAATGTCAACATGTTCGGCAACTGAGCATCACATGACTCGGAGATTGCCGGCTGACCCGAGCAACACTATGGCAGTCAGAAACTTGATCAATCGCGTTTTGAAAGGCGTGAAGAACTTGAACGAGTCGACCTTGATGATTGCGACATGGCAATCGTGCAGACGATGATCCTGGGCTTGGGGTACGGCAGCATCACGCATAAACGGGGGGCGCTTCGGGATGGCAATCTCCAAGTCATGTGATGCTCAGTTGCCGAACATGTTGACATTAGCCGAACCAAGTTGTTGCAATCCGGATTGGGTCTTAGCACCTCGTCCTTTGGGATATTTTGAGCTCCCAATTGTTGCACATACTCCGACATTTCATCTTTTTGTTCAACCTCAAGAGTTCTTATTCTAGCTGGGTTGCTCTGTTCTCTTGGAAGTGGGTTCCTTCCTTCTTTTGAATGTTTCTTTGCGAAGCATCCAACCTTGTCGCATATAAAGCATCTTCTCTCCCTGATTTGCTTCGCTTTCTTGTCCCAGCATTCCTTTCTGTTCCTTGTATGGATGCTATTGACATCCATTGCATCTGGATCTCTGTGAGAGATCCTTCCTTGCTTGATGCTTCTTATCCTGTCGTCCTGCCTGGAGTGCCTCATAGCTTTCTCCATCCATCCGTCTACAGTTTCTGGTTCCTTTTCTCCTCCAATGATTTTGTGGACCAAGTGATTGGCCAGTCCCCTCATGTAGTATTCAATGAGAGATGGTTGATCCGAAAGCCTGGCTTTGCTCATGAGGAGTCAGAAGTCTGTGTTGTAGCAGTCTATTGCATCAAGTCCTGTCCCTTTCATTCTTAGGGAGTGTAGTTTGCTCCTGGCATCTGCAGCAGTTTCCTTGTGAGAGAATGCTTGTTGGAATCGTTTGATAAATTCCTTCCAGTTCTCTGCCTTGACAACTCCTTCATGGATGTCCCTTAACTCTGTTTCCACATGTTGCCTTCCCTGACCTTCTGTCATCCTGTTTAGGGTTGTTAAGATCATTGTATAAGGTGGGGTTCATTTTGAAGTACACGTCCACAGCGTAGATCCAATACTCTGCTGTCTCTGCTTTCCCATTGAAGGGTTCTGGGAGACCAGCTCTTCGTTCTGTGTCCCTTGAGCTACTCATTGCATCAGTAGTCTCTTCTGGTTCGTGGTACACTTCTATAGGTTCCTTTTGGTGGAGTACTTCGCTTGGCTCTTGTTGAGAGGATACAGTGGATAGGGGAGGGTTCCGAGATAGAGATGGTCATCTTCTTCCAAAGCAAGGGGAAAAGGTGGTGTCCCAACTTCCTGATCCTCTGCTTCTTTCGTTCTGGGTGATGGTCTTGGAGGTTCTTTGTAATCTCTCTTGTTCTCTGTAATAGGCCTCATCTTCGTCTGATAGAGGAACTCCAAATCGTCCGGAAATGTTGGGCAACAAGCTAGTAGGAGTAATGCCAAGGGCAACCTCCGAGTTTGCAGAAGAATTGATGTTCTAGTCAATGGGCAGGTGGAATGTCATTCCTTCTGAGGAAAGCTGCTTGTTCCTTAGTGATGTGGAGTTCTTTAAGGATCTGTTGCTGGACGTAGGTGAGGGAGGATAGTTCCAGGGTGGGCAATCCTTCTACACAGAGGTAGGAATGATTTGAAGAGCTAGATCTTTTGTTATGCTTTTGATTATTATGTGCAACTTAGGACGGAACACGTAGTGTGTAGTCCTTCCTGATAGCTATAGAGTGTCCTCTGTGGCGACACTAAGTCCAATGGAGTGTAGGGGTCTCAAACAAGAGGCAGCGCACTCAGATTTGGATGCAGGCACTACATGAATTGCATAGATCTAGCTGGGGAGTATTGTACATGATACTGGAAATATATATACTAACTACTGAGGCTGTGGTCATAGGAATACTCGCCCCGAAAGAGAGATAGGCTGTGGAGGACAGTGTTCATCAGAAAAGCTATGACTGCACAAATCTAGCTGCGCAGTGATAATCAGGAAGGCAATGTAACAAAGGCAGTTCTACTGCACATTTGATGATCAGAAAAGCTATGAGGAAGTGATCATCAAAGATATTAGAATGAGGCAGAGAAAGAGTAGATGGAATCGTTCTCAAAGGAGGCAAAGATCATATCAGAAATGGAAGCGTAATCCGAGGAGTGCAAAGAGGTGGAAATTGTAACAACGATTCCATCTACTCTTTCTCTGCCTCATTCTGATATCTTTGATGATCACTTCCTCATAGCTTTTCTAATCATCAAATGCACAGTAGAACCGCCTTTGTTACATTGCCTTCCTGATTATCACTGTGCAGCTAGATTTGTGCAGCCATAGCCCTCCTGATGAACACTGTCCTCCACAGCCTATCTCTCTTTCGGGGCGAGTATTCCTATGACCACAGCCTCAGTAGTTAGTATATATATTCCCAGTATCATGTACAATACTCCCCAGCTAGATCTATGCAATTCATGTAGTGCCTGCATCCAAATCTGAGTGCGCTGCCTCTTGTTTGAGACCCCTACATTCCATTGGACTTAGTGTCGCCACTGAGGACACTCTATAGCTATCAGGAAGGACTACACACTACGTGTTCCATCCTAAGTTGCGCATAATAATCAAAAGCGTAACACCATCCAGACACCTCGTACCCCCAGTTCTGTCTCAGAAAAGCTCTCACAAGTCTAAAGGGAAAGCTAAGAAGGAAGTCCTGGCTACATACAGACTCCCCTCCTCCTCTGTCCATTCCAGAAAGAATGTTCCCAAAACCCCCGACTCCTTACCCAGATCTCCATCCCCTCGACAAGTTAAACCCCCAAGAATCATCTGCTTCTCCTGAGGATCTCCCGATCACATCCGACCACACTGCCCATCCTATCACTGTCCATACTGCCAACAAGATGCCCCTGGATACTTCCAGAATGCCTGCCCACAAAACCAATGCTCCACCTGTGGGGGAAAGGGACATTTGGCCAACGAATGTCAGTACTGGAATGATGGAGACGATGACAATGTCGTTGAAAATGAGGGAGACCCATTCGGATTTTGAAGGTACTGAGTCAGAGTCTCAGTCTTGTGACAGGGGTAATGTTACAATTTCCACTTCCCTGCACTCCTCCGATAATGCATCTATTTCTGATATAATCTTCACCTCCTTTGTGTTACAAACGCTCTTTCCCCTATGCTTTTATTCTTTTACCTTAACATGATTCGAACTCTAGACTCTCTACTTAAGGGAATGTCTTCCCACCACAAGACGAATGGACTTGTCGTATGTGCACTTTCCATATCACGTGACCCTTGTCACGTGACTTCTCACATGACTCCAATTACACAATTATGCTTACACACGAGGGC
>JBBPST010000630.1:0-10529 GCA_038093715.1 Austroboletus cf. mucosus | reverse complement strand
TTACCTTAACTTGATTCGAACTCTAGACTTTCTATATAAGGGAATACCTTCCCATCACAAGACGATTGGACTTGTCGTATGTTCACTTTCCATGTCACGTGACCCTTGTCACGTGACTTCTCACATGACTCTCTTTACACAATTATGCTTACACATGAGGGCTAGACCCTTATCTCTTATCTATGACATCATGCACTTATCATCCAATAAGATATGGTCCGGCTTATCAGCCAATCATGTAATTCATGCCTATCATCATACAATACCCCGTTATGGTATTTACACAAACATGTACATACAGTACAGGTAGTATATAAACCCTCAGGATGCTAGACTGGATTCCCAGTTTAGTTGTCCTCGAGTTTTCCCCTCACACTTCCCTCTGAGCCAAGAGTCCTCTAGTCCTCACCAGGCTATAGGGTTTTTGAGTGTTTCAGAGCCAGTACCATGCCTGAAAAAGGTCTATGAAGCGAATCCGGCAAAGTTACCCACAGATAAGGCTTACCTTAGGCGAGGCCCCTATTACGTTAGGCTTTACCTACGACCAAGAGCAGTGCTAAAGATGCCTGCTAGAGGCTATCCCACCCTCTCCCCCTTTATGTTCTTGGAGTATTAGCTACAATTCTGGAACAATATACTTTATACAAAGTGGCCATCCTCAACTGCCGGTACGATCGCTTGACACAAGAGGAATACGAAAGAAGAGTCAACGAACTCTACGGTCTGATTTGCAATCTAGACCATTCATCCTATGAAGAAAGGCTTGACAAACTCATCTTCTTACTTTCTTTAAATCATCAAGTCAATGCCCACTCTGGCAGAGGTAGTGGCATTGGTGAATGCGCAAACAGCGCAAATCCAAAATATACTCAATGCAGTGGCAGCACTGCAACAAGAGAAGGCCATGATGGAGGTCAACTTGCAGAAAGCTGCAACGAAGTTGGCCGACACCGAGATGCATGCCCAGGAAAACGAGATGCAACTCAGGAGGCACTCTCACTTGTGGACTGTGTTATGCTTTTGATTATTATGCGCAATTTTAGGATGGAACACGTAGTGTGTAGTCCTTCCTGATAGCTATAGAGTGTCCTCTGTGGCGACACTAAGTCCAATGGAATGTAGGGGTCTCAAACAAGAGGCAGCACACTCAGGTTTGGATGCAGGCACTACGTGAATTGCGTAGATCTAGCTAGGGAATATTGTACATGACACTGGGAATATATATGCTAACTACCGAGGCTGTGGTCATAGAAATACTCGCCCCGAAAGAGAGATAGGCTGTGGAGGGCAGTGTTCATCAGGAAAGCTATGGCTGCACAGATCTAGCTGTGCAGTGATAATCAGAAAGGCAATGTAACAAAGGCAGTTCTACTGCGCATTTAATGATCAGGAAAGCTATGAGGAAATGATTATCAAAGATATTAGAATAAGGCAGAGAAAGAGTAAATGGAATCATCCTCAAAGGAGGTGTTGAAAGCAGCAGGTGCATCCTGCCCAGGCCATCCCAAGGACAGGTCACATAGCGAGGAAGATATTAAGAGCTGAGTGAGAGAAATACTCACTTCAGAGAAGGCTTGGTAGTTGGATTATTTAGTAGACACTTGTTGTCTGAGTGAAGACTGTATTGTCGACTCTGAGGGGATCCACCCAGAGTGCAGGGTTTATATATGTACAGGGAATGTGCACAGACCATGTACAAATTACTATATCTAGAGCATGACACATCTGCTAGATAAGAGGGATTAAAGCTATAGGTCGATTATTCCTATGCTTCTTTATCAGACCACATCAAAGATTTATTTGATTGGTTGATAAGGTTGGTTTCTTATCGTACCACTTTATCCAATTTATGATTGGTGGATAGGATTCTCCTTATCCATTGGACGATAAGCCTTATCATGATAAGACAGATAAGTATAGAACCATTACTCAATGGTTCTAGACTCAGATAGATCTGATATCCGCTTATCTTGATAAGATAACAGATTATCTATGAATCTTTCAACAGGAGGCAAAGATCATATCAGAATAGGAAGTGTAGTCCAAAGAGTGCAAAGAGGTGGAAATTGTAACATTACCCCCATCACAAGACTGAGACTCTGACTCAGTACCTTCAAAATCCGAATGTGTCTCCCTCGTTTTCGAAAACATTGTCATTATCTCCATTGTTCCAGTACTGACACTCGTTGGCCAAGTGCCCCTTTCCTCCACAGGCGGAGCATTGGTTCTGTAGGCAGGCATTTTGGGAATGTCCAGGGGCATTTTGTTGGCAGTATGGACAGTGATAGGATGGGCAATGCGGTTGAATGTGATCTGGAGATCCGCAGGAGAAGCAAACAATTCTCGGGGGTTTAATTCATCGAGGGGATGGAGACCTGGGTAAGGGGTTGGGGGTCTTGGAAGTGCTCTTTCTGGCAGGGGAGGAGGGGAGTCCGTACGTAACCAGGATTTCCTTCTTAGCTTTCCCTTTAGATTTGTGAGAGCTTTTCCGAGACAGAACTGGGGGTATAAGGTGTCTAGTTGGGATGGATGTTGGGTTCTCAGGGGGAGTAACCAGGGAGGATAGGAGGAGCGAGGAGAAGGAGTCCCCTTCCAAGAATGGGGGGAGGTCAACGAGTCTGGTATATAAAGCTGGGCATTCGAGGATGGTGACAAACAGGGTGTTTCTGTGGGTAACTGGGAGACGGTGGGCATGTATAGGAAGCAACTGGGGAAGCCAGGGACCGGAGCGAACTGGGAGAGAGGGTAGGGAGGTAATTGAAACACTCAAGTGCTTAGTGAATCAAAGGCTGGGTGGACCTCTGACTCAAGTGGAGGATGTGTGTGAGGAAAGGTACAAGACTTTACAACTGGGGAGTTACCCAGCTGTGTCTTGTCTTATATAGTGCATAGGTTCGTATGTACATGTTTGTCCTTAAATACTAATCGGGACATTGTACCATGATAAGGAGAAATACATGATTGGATAATAACCGGATTATACCCTATTGGAGGATAAGCATGTGATGTCATAGATAAGAGATAAGGGTCTAGCCCTCATGAGTAAGCATAATTGTATAAGGAGAGTCATGTGAGAAGTCACGTGACAAAGGTCACATGATATGGAAAGGAGGTCATATGTTAAGTCCAATCTCCTTGATGTGGGAGAGTATTTCCATATGTGGAGAGTCTAGTATTCGAATCAAGCATGAGTAAAATAATAATAGAGTGAAAATGAGTGTTCGTAACAGTAATGAATTCGGTCTATTGTGATACAAATTATGTGGCAAAGAGGTCGAAGTTTCTAACTGATTCGTTTGGTTTCGAAGAGGAGACATTGGTAGAGGAAGACATGTGTTAGGTGATGAGTTTCTAGGTGAGTTTCCTGCCAATTTTATAGGCTCAAAGTAGGGGTAGGGCGTTCTGCAGGTTCCTAGCTGTTTCCCATGTGTCGTCGCCACTTCCATAGCCTTTTCATCAGATCCGGTACTGCCTTCTGTTTGCTGATCCCCGATGTGCAATGATTCTTTCTACTTCCCATTCTTGTTTCCCATCAATCAGTTCCAGTGGAGGTTGTAAATAGTTCTTCCCATGTTCCATAGTATCCTTGAATGAGGATAGTAGGGACGCGTAAAAGACATCGTGGATTTTCCAAGTTGGGGGAAGTCTAAGTCGGTAGGACACCTTGGAGAGTTCGAAGGGTCCTTCTTGTTTAGGGGCGAGTTTCTTTGATGGGTAATTGGTGGGTAAGTTCGTCCCTTCTAGCCATACTTTGTCAAGGTGTGAAGGGTTTGTGGTGTCAGTTTGCCATCATGGTTCTGCTCCTTTCATGTGCTGCTAAACCTTCATCTCTTGCTTTCTTCAATTGAGTCATTCTTTCCTCCAGGGCTGGTACGAAGGTTTTGCCTATTTTAGGGTAAGCTCTTGGTTCGTAGCCCATCATCAATTTAAATGGCGACTATTTGGTGGAGGAGTGTACTGCCGAGTTGTGATGGAATTCAGCCATCAGAAGGAGTTCTGCCCATTTATGGTTGTCTTGGGAGCAGAAGAGCCTTAGGTATGTTTCTAGTTCCTGGATTACTCATTCGGTTTCGCCATCTGTCTGGGAGTGATATGTGGATGATAGTGCCAGGTCATATTGCAGTAGTTTTGCCAGTTCTTTTGCAAAGAAAGAGGCAAATTGGGGGCCCCTGTCCGAGATGCATTTGTCATGTAGGCTGAAATGTGGGAAAACACAGGTGTAAAATAGCTTGGCGACTCCTTGCGCAGTGATGTCTTTGCTACAAGGACAGAAGATTACCCCCTTTGTAAGCCCATGGTCGACCATGACCATGATGGAATCAAATCCCAGAGATGGGGGTAGTCCAGTGATGAGATCCATGGAGATCTTGTTACGACTTAACGAACCCCTATTTCTTTTCTTCCCACCTTCCTACTTTGTCATCTTCGCTCGATCGGCTACCATCACGTATCGCCACCATTTCACACAGACGCCCCCAGAACCCTAGACCCCGTATCGACAACCGATCGTACAGGGAACCATCACCTGAACCCACCGACGTCTCTGACTCGGAAGAACACCCTGCCACTGATTCTCTTGACGAGGATATCCTGATCCCAGGTCAATCTCATGACCTCGACCTTGCGCATCACCTAGTGCATAGCTTGAACATCCCCAGACCCCCGACCCCACCGTCACCACCCACCGTCACTCGACCCCAACCCCCATTTGGGTTTCCACCAGCCATGTCTGGAAGTACCACCACCAAGCTCGCTGAGCTCAGAATCGCCTCCCCCTCTGCCTTTGATGGGTCGTTCTCGAAAGCCAAGGCCTGGCTCGAGACAGTCCAAACCTACTTGATCATCAACGAACACATCTACACCTCTGACTCGAAGAAGGTTATCTTCGCCCTCTCCTTCATGACAGAAGGCTCCGCACAGTCCTGGGCTGCTCTCTACCACAGCAAATGCCTCTCAACCTCTCCCCCTACCTTTGGAACGATAGAGGACTTCATCAAGGCGTTCAACGCCAACTTCGAACACCAAGAGTCTCGGAACAACGCCATCATCTGGCTCCAGACACACCAGGCTTCCAAGGAAGTAAAGGAAACCTGGGGAGCGGCGCTCCTCAGGTACAACTCCCAGTTCCAAAACAACGTCCAACTCTCTGCCATCGTCGACGAGCAAGTCCTAATCTCGTGCTACCGAGCAGGTCTCCCCACACGCCTCATGGAACGCATCCTGTCCATGGAAACCGTACCCACCACCATTGCCAAGTGGTACGAAAAGGCAATTCTGTTCCAGAACCAATGGGACCTGGCCAAAGACGTCGCTAACCAACGACAACACCCCCTCCCCTACCGACACTTCACCACTTCGAACACGCCCAAAGAGCGTGACCCCAATGCCATGGATGTAGATTCTATCACTCGTCCCTCCCGACTCACCGATGAAGAGCGTGAACGCTGCTTCAAAGAAGGCCTCTGCTTCTGCTGCAGGCAGAAAGGACACCATACCAATTCGTGTCCGACCTTCTCGACCACCCAACCCAAGAAACAGACGAAAGTCCAAGAGATTACCAAAGACGAGGAGGACGATCTGGAAGTCAGCCAGGTCAACTTCTCGAAGGATTTTTGAAATGGAGCCCTCGATCGACGCAAGAAGCTCCTAGACAATGTGCCGCTGTAACTGTACCTACCATTCCAAATACGATGCTGATTCCCCTCCAACTCATCATACCCTCATGCACATTAAAAACCGTTGACACCACTGCTCTCATCGACAGTGGAGCAGATGTTTCCTGCATAGACTGGGCTTTTGTGAAGAAGCACCAACTCCCCACCACCCGACTCTCCTCTCCTCTCCGCATCACCAATGTTAACGAACAACTCACCACCAAAGGAGGTGTTCATTTCACCTCTGAACTCTTTGTCTCCGTCCAAGGACTCACCCACAAAGTCACCCTTTATGTGATGGACTGTGGCCACCAGAACGTCATCCTAGGCCTCCCCTGGCTCAAGGATGTCAACCCCTCCATCAACTGGTCTGCTCAGATCATCTCTATCGAGGAGTCCACCGACCAATCAAAAGAGCTCAACTCTCTCCACAACGAGGATCTCCGACACTTCGAGACCCGGTTCCAACAGTACCGACCCTCCCCACAACCCCCTTGACATGTCAATGTCGACTCTATCCGTGACGCTCGACTCTACGAGTACCTTGACTACGAACCAGAACGAGATTATCTGATTCGTGCCATCAACAACCGAAAACTCCACCACATCATGCGGATTGGATCCCGACACATTCCCTTGGGCGACCCTCGAATTGCCAAACTTACCACTGCTACGGAACTCGCCATGGCAGCAGAACTCACCAAACCTAAGACTACTCTACCCCCAGAGTACTCTGATTACGCTTCGGTCTTCTCTAAAGAAGCCACTGAACACGTACCCCCCTCTCGACCCTACGACCATGAAATCAATCTGAACGACTCATTCTCCCCGAAAGTCGAAAAGATCTACCCCCTCTCCCCGGATGAGAGAACCGCTACCGAGGCGTTCCTTGACGAGAACCTCAAAAGTGGAAAAATCCGCCCCTCGAACTCCCCCCAAGCCTCCCCTTTCTTCTTTGTCAAAAAGAAAGATGGCGGCCTCCGTCCATGCCAGGACTATCACTACGTCAACGAACATACCGTCCGCGATGCGTACCCCCTCCCTCTCGTCTCTGACCTCATCGACAAGCTCAAAGACGCCAAACTCTTCACCAAGTTTGACGTCCGATGGGGATACAACAATGTACGTATCAAGGATGGCCACCAATGGAAGGCAGCCTTCATCACCCACAAAGGCCTCTTCAAACTGACCGTTATGTTCTTCGGTCTCACCAACTCCCCCGCCACCTTCCAATGGTTTATGAACGATTCCTTCCGCGATATGATCGCCGAAGGCTGGCTTGTCATTTACATGGACGACCTCCTCATCTTCTCCCCTGACGAGAAGGCACATACTGAACGGATGAAGCGTGTCCTCCAACGAATGAAGGAACTCAACCTTCATCTCAAACTTGAAAAATGCAAATTCGCATCACCCGAAGTCGAATACCTGGGCATGATTGTTAAACCAGGTCAGCTTGCTATGGACCCCATTAAGCTCGACGGCATCGCATCCTGGCCTACCCCCCAGAAACTTAGAGATGTTCGATCTTTTCTCGGATTCGCAAATTTCTACCGACGCTTCATCCCCGACTACTCCCGTATCGCCCGACCTCTTATAGACCTCACAAAGAAAACCTCCCCCTGGCAGTGGAGTGACTCTTGTCAGACATCGTTTGACAACCTGAAATCACTCTTCCTCTCGAAACCCGTCCTTCGCCTCCCTGACCTCTCAGCCCTGTTCGCCATTGCCACTGATGCCTCCAAGTTTGCCACTGGAGCTATCCTCCTCCAAACCGATACCAATGGCGATTGGCACCCATGCTCCTACCTCTCCAGTTCCCTCTCCCCCACCGAACGAAACTACGACATCTACGATCGTGAACTCCTTGCGATCATCCGAGCCCTGAAAGCCTGGAGACACTATCTCCATGGCGCCTCCCACCCGATCCAGGTCTTCACCGACCACAAGAACCTGACCTACTTCCGGTCAGCTCAAACCTTGAACTGCCGACAAGCTCGTTGGCTCCTTGACCTTGCCGACTTTGATCTCACCATGGTACACGTACCTGGAAAGAACCTTGCAGGCCCCGATGCTCTGTCGCGTCGCCCCGACCTTACCCCCCCAGAAGGGGATAACGATGGAGTAATACTCCTTCCTCCCTCCTTTTTTATCCAATCCATCGACCTCACCCTCCACGACCTCATCGCCTCCCATTCTAAGGATGACTCTATTGTCACCAAAATACTTCAATCCTTTGATGGGACGATTCCCCCTGCATTCCGCTCCCGACTCTCTGACTGGCAGTTCACTGCCGGTGTCCTCACCTACCAAGGATGTGTCTATGTCCCTGCTGACAACGCCCTTCAATGCTCCATCCTCCAACGGTGCCACGACCATGCTACTGCCGGTCACCCCGGCTACCTCAAAACCCGCCAGCTCGTTGCTGCTGAATTTTGGTGGCCTGGTCTAGCACAATATGTACGCAAATACGTCGAAGGTTGTGCCTCTTGTCAACAGAACAAAGCCAACACACACCCTACAGTACCCCCCCTCACTCCCATCAAATCCACCTGCACTCGACCTTTCCAACAGATCTCTTGCGATCTAATCACCGACCTTCCCCCCTCCTCAGGCTTTGACACTCTCTTGGTCGTGGTCGACCATGGACTTACAAAGGGGGTAATTCTTTGCCCCACTAAGAAAACCATCACTGCTGAAGGAGTCGCCGCACTCTTTTTCCACAAAGTCTACCTCAGATTTGGACTCTACGATAAAATCATCTCCGATCGTGGTCCCCAATTCGCCTCCTCCTTTGCCAAAGAACTTGGAAAAGCTCTTGGATATTCCCTCGCCCTCTCCACTGCCTACCACCCACAGACTGACGGCAAAACGGAACGAGTAAACCAAGAAGTGGAAACCTATCTCCGCATCTTCTGCGGAAGTAACTCCACATCCTGGTCCGACCTCATTCCCCACGCCGAATTCGCCCATAACCACCGAACCCACTCTGTCACCGGACAAACTCCGTTCTATCTCATGATGGGATACGAACCCCGCACTCTCCCCCCAATCATACCCGATTCCAACATCCCCGCACTAGAAACACGCCTGAAATCCCTCACTGCCGCACAAAATGAAGCACTGGCCTCCCATGAACTCGCACGACAAGTCATGGCATCCCGAACTTGCCGCTCCTTCACCCCCTTCACTAAAGGAGACAAAGTCTGGCTGGAAGCCCGAAACCTGAAACGACGGGTCGCCAACCCTAAGTTCGCTTCGAAAAGAGAAGGACCCTTTCTTATCACGAAGGTCTTATCTCCTATCACCTACGAACTCCGACTCCCACGTACCTGGAAGATTCACCCAGTCTTCCATGCTTCTCTCTTATCCCCCTACCGCGAAAACCCCGTACACGGCCCGAACTTCCCTTCTCCTCCACCTGACCTTATCAACGGAGAAGAAGAATACGAAGTTGAGAAAATATTACGACACTGCGGACCTCCATCCTCCCGTTCCTTCCTGATCCAATGGAAAGGATATACGGCAGAAGAAGACTCTTGGGAACCCGAAAGGAACCTATCTCATTCAAAGTCCGCACTCAAGAACTATAAACAACGTCACCCTTCTGCATTTCCCCAGATCAATCGCATACTCTTCTCAAACATGTCCATCGACCCCACCTCCTCTCCCGCTCAAACTCGCACTCCCCTTGTTGAGGACACTTCCTCTGACATCGTGGAAACTGGCTGGAACACCACAGCCAACAATGAAGAATACCTCTCCCCCTTGACTTATATTCCCCCGGTCCCCCCTACTTCCATTGCCACCATTCCCCTTGAACAAAGACTCTCCGCTCACCCTCTCTCGTCCATCCCTATTCCTCCCCTCGCTCTTCCTCTTCGTCCAGAACCCCTCCCTGATAGTCGAGTCCTTGATACAATCCACACCCTCCGAAACTGCCACCACGCCGCTACCATCGATGCCCACACCGACATGAACTCCCCATTCCTCCTCCTCTACCGAATCTTCCTCACGAAATCCCGCTTGGGCCTTATCGCCCAGAACTCCCCCCCCTATGCCAGCGAAACCTTGAGGAACCTCCTCCTCCACAACCTCCAACGATCTATGGAGGAAGACCTCGTGCAACTTATGCACCAACTTGAGATGACAGATTTCCTGGACGACGTCTCGCAATACGTACGAGAACTAAACCTCCCCCTCCCAACGACTTCTATGGCAACAACCCCTTCGGCCTCTTCATCCCCCCTTGCCCCAGAAGAGGTTACTGCCTTGGAGTGTGCAGAAAACTATTGGACTGGCAATAACGGTACCACCACCCTCGCATCCAACCACCCTCGCTACCACGAGTCTTGCTTTATATGCAGACACCTTGGACATACTCGGGTCTATTGCACCATGTACGAATGTCCATACTGCCACCGCCCTGCCCCAGGACATACCCAAGGGACCTGTCCCTCCCGTCGTCGCTCCCCCGCACCTCTCGTCTCTCCCTCCCCGTCGTCTCCCATCTCCCATAGGTCCTCTCGCTCCTCCAGGTCCTCAAGTTCTGGCTCCCGCCCCCTCCCTATCCAACCCCGCAGTACCGTTTACCATCGCTCTCGTCCCCGGGTACCCACCCCTCCTCCGATAGAGGATTACGACTACGATGACTCGATCATCGACAGCACCAGCTGGGGTAACATCACTGGTTCCCCATGTGGCTCCCCTTGATCTTCATCGAGGATTCGATTGTACAACGGGGGTAATGTTACGACTTAACGGACCCCTATTTCTTTTCTTCCCACCTTCCTACTTTGTCATCTTCCCTTACCTATTTAGTATGACTCACATACGGTTGTATTACCAAAACGCTGACACTTCCTTTTTCTTACT
>JBBPST010000626.1:0-10584 GCA_038093715.1 Austroboletus cf. mucosus | reverse complement strand
CAGGCTCCAAGGTGGATCCCCACTTTGAGAGTTCTGGTCATTTGGATCATTACCTCATCCAATACTCCTAAGACAAGCGACGAGCTTGACACTTCTCTTTATCTTCTTTATATTTGGAGTTGTATCACTAACAACTTTGCCCTGGTCTCATTCCCTTGCATTTAGAGTCCCTCTGGGGCAAACCTATTCACTCCCCATACAAACCTGGACACTATAGGATGGTTAGGACTATCAGGATACCTGGTACCAAGTCCATTCACCCACCTTTCTGTCTTTAAAGTGGACTGCATGATGGGGGTTCAGAATGGAATATGACAGTGCCCCCCAATTAGGCTGAGCCCTCAAGGCCTGTTAGTGGAGTGGCAGAAAGGTGGAATGTCAAGTACAGCAGTGTGGAGTGATGTGGAGTGGTGTAGAGTGGTGCCCATGAAATTAGCCAATTCCAAAATGGGTCTGTGTGGAGTGTGCTTTGAAATAAAGCGGAGTTTGAAAAGTGGATATTTAATATTGGTACATTCAGAATTTGTGTCTTGCCTTAACTCTTTCACAACACATTTCATCCTGTATGTTCGACATCAACAACAAAATCACCACCACCATGAAGATGCCCAAAGCACTTCAAGAGAAGAAGGAGCAATGGGAGTGAGAGGAATGGAAGAAGGCAGAGTGGGAGGAGTGTGAATGCTGGGAGAGGGAGCAGGTAGCGAGAGAGCATTGAGAGGGGCAGTTGAGAGCTGTGGAGGCTGCTCAGAGGTGCAAGGATGAGGCTTGAAGGGAGCAAGCATAAGCGTGAAAAGAACATGAGAAGGCATTGGCCCAAGAGAAGGGCAAACAATGGGTGAGTGGCACCACAACAGAGGACAGATTGGAGGCTAATGAAACATAGGAGGTGCTCAAGCTGTCCAACAGCAATGAGATGCCGAGGATGTTGCAACCCCAGGTGGTCCGGAGGAAGTGCAAGGCAGGAGAATGGCAGAGGTGCAAAAGGTGCTGGGAATGGGACCTCGAGTGCCCAGAGCCACAGGAAGGGACATGTCAGATGGCATGTGGAAGCTGCAAGGCCACACACGTCTCATGCAAGTTGGATGCAGACAATAAAGAGGAGACAAGCCTAGCACCAAGAAAGAGGAGATGAGTCTAGTGCTAAGGAAGAAGAAGATGAGGATATAGGTGGTGGTTCCTCAGGTGGGATCATCATGGGGCAGAGGTAGCAGAGTCTTGGAGGAGGTGACATGATGAATGGTGAAACAACTCAAAAACACAACTAGAGGACTCTTGGCTCAGAGGGTAGTGGGAATGAGGGAAAACTCAAGGACAAGTAAACTGGGGATCCAGTCTACTGCCTGAGGGTCTATATACTACTACTCATGTATGTACATGTTTGTGTAAATACCATAAAGAGAAATTGTACAATGATAAGGAGGAATTACATGACTGGTTGATAGCATGGATCATATTCTATTGGATGATAAGCATATGATGTCATAGATAAGAGATAAGAGTCTAGCCCTCATGCATAAGCATAATTGTAAAGAGAGTCATGTGAGAAGTCACATGACAAGGGTCACGTGATATGGAAAGTGAACATATGACAAGTCCATTCGTCTTGTGATGGGAAAGTATTCCCTTGTATAGAAAGTCTAGAGTTCAAATCAAGTTAAGGTAAAAGAATAAAGCATAGAAAAAGAGTGTTTGTAACAAATGGAGTCCATTGCTGCCTCACTGTGATTCATTGCCAGGGCTGTGGGGAAGATAGCTGCTGCAGTGGAGGTAAAGAAGAAGGAAGTCGGGATCCAGATGGAGTCCAAGAAAACAACAAGGGAGATTGGAGTGGAGATGGAGGAAGTGGAGGAAAGTGGAGAAGAAAGTAGCGAAGAAGAAAAAGTGGAGGAAATGGAGGAAACAAAGTAAATAGAAGATAGCAAAGATATAGAACAAATCTTTTTCTTTTTCATTTGAGTGTGAATTAAGTAAGATGAGAACTAAGCAATAGAGAAACAGATAGGAAAGAAATGGAATGTTCGGAATATCCAGCACATCAAGAAAGGAGTGGTCCAGGCTTGTCCGGGGACTTCTTGTGGAAGTTTAAAACAAGTTCCTTTAGACCCAGTCCAGATTGCAACAACTTGGTTCAGCTAATGTCAACATGTTCAGCAACTGAGCATCACATGACTCAGAGATTGCTGGCTGATCTGAGCAATACTATGGCAGTCAGAAACTTGATCGATCAATTGCACCATGGATCTTGAGGTACAAAAACTACATGAACTATACTAACACCACCTTTTTTTTTTCTCATATCCTTGATTGTTTTCCAAATATCATATTATTATCAGCTTCTTTTCCTCTCAAAGCCGGAAAAAATATCCTATCACACATCCATCCTCATGGGTGAAGCATGGGTATTGGAACTAATGAATGGACATCCAGATCAGATAAAGATCTTCCTTGGGGTCAGCCATAACATTTTTGATGCCCTTGTACAGATTCTTCATGAAAACAGATTTCAATGTTCACACCAAGGAATATCTGTTGAGGAACAACTAGCAATCTTTTTGTACACATGTGTCACAGGACTCAGCTCACAACACATTGGTGAGCAGTTCCAGCATTCACCCGATACAGTTACCAGGTGTGTTATTTATTCTATTGCTGAAATTTAAATTAATCAATGATGGGAAAAGATATTTCAAACATATTCTTGAATTTTTTTCATCTGCACCATTTTACACTACCTATATTCAGTTGCCAACCATTAATACCATGATTTCAGAAAAAATCACTGCTGATTGTTGCTTCCATCACTTTAAAGATTGTGTTGGAGCAATTGATGGCATGCATATTCATGCCTTTGTACCAATCGAGGAGCATTCCCATATGCGTAATCAAAAAAAATTCTTATCACAAAATTGTCTTTTTATTTGCAATTTCAACTTCCATTTCACTTATGCCATGACAGGATGGGATGGCGCCAGCAATGATGTGGCTCTCTACACATGCATAATCTCCAGATACCACCAGGGCGTTACATTCTTGGTGATGCTGGTTTTGGCCTATCTGATGCATTTTTCATACCATACCGAGGAGTTCGTTATCACCTCAAGGAGTGGAGGCAAGCAAACCTATGGTATGCCATGACATATCCATGTTTATTTGCTAACTTCCATGTTCAGGCCTCAGAATAAAAAGAAACTCCTCAATTTGCATCATGCCATGTTGTAAAACATCATCGAACATATATTTGGAGTGCTAAAGAGGAAATGGCGTGTACTTCAGATACTGCCCGAATATAGGATGGAAATACAATTGAGTATACCAGCAGCCCTATGTGTGCTCCACAATTTCATACAAGATCTTGATCCAGCAACATTTTTCGAGCCAGAATTTGAAGCATTGTGTCTTGCTGAGACTGGAGATGATGGTGACGATGAAATCTATGGAGACTTAGGAGATGGGCCAGCAAATATTGCAGAGCAGTGACAAGCAGAGGGGCAGCGAGAAGAAATAGCTGAGGCTATATGGAGAGAATATTGTTAGGACCTTCAAGTGCTTGAATTAGAATAGAAATGGTACCATCACTTGTTTATGTTATTCACAAATTCACTAGCCCTGCTCAGTCATGGCACGAAGCTCCTTCAATTTCATCTCAATCCAGTACTTGCATTCATCCAAGGAATACATCAAGAAAAATGTCACCACAGCTTTATTTTTTTCTTCTTGCATAAACTCAGCAATCTTGATTTTATTAGGAGGGGAAAGATCTGGAATCTCTGCAAGTGGGCAAGCAGCATGGGTCATCAAATCACTGGCAAGATCAGGCAGCCCATCAAATGAGGATGGCGGCATAACAGAAGATGCGGAGGATACAGTGGGTAAGGACATGGTGCCAACAGCTGTGCATAAATTCTTTACAGTATCAGAAAGGCTCTTCATTGACTAGCTTGCTTCAATCTGTGCCATTCCAACCTTCAAGATGGGGCGGAAATGTTTGCGAGCACTGGGGGCAGCTGCCACATCAGCAATTCCAGTCATAAATGCAAACATAGTGCCATTGTCATCAGTATTAGGCATACCACTGCGCTTATGAGACTTCCATCCAGAAACTGATTCTGCTACAGTATTGGAAGCCATACGACAGCTGATACTCGTCATATTGGACAATGTTGAACTTTCTGGCTGAGAAAGAAAGCTGGATGGTGTTGATGGTGTGATGGAATTGGGATCCTTGCTGGTAGGTGTGGCTTGAAAAGCCCCCACTGAACTGGGACCTGCCTGAGACAACCCTGCAGATCGAGAAGTTGATATTGTAGCTCCAGGAAGATGAATATGTCTTCTTCCCACCAAAGGTATCAATACCTCCATCTGTTCATAGTATGAAAACAGAGTATTCTTGAATCAATGTGCATGAGGATGTGACTATAGCAGTCAGTTAAAAACAAAAGAAAAAATCAAACTAATCATACGATATACCTGGCAAAAGTTCTTCCAACTGTCATTGTTATTTTCATTAACAATTGTGCCATGTAAATCATCATAATGAGCAAGGCCTGAGTTTGTGCACAGTATTATAATCTTGTCGCAACTTGATCATGTGATTTTCAAGTATTAGCAACCATAGTATTGTATACGATGAAATAGACATACAGTTCTTATTTTGCCAGAACAACTGGTCCCTGTTTTTGCCACCTCATTGGCACCAACAGGAAAGATCTCATTGAGATGTTTGGCCACTGCAGCATAGGTGACAGGCTTGAAATTGTTGTCCCCTATTTGAGAATGGTTAGCTTGAAGAAACTCGAGGAGCTTCACGATATGTTTATGTGGCCATGTTGTCTTTGAACAATAACCACTTGCTGATATGGATGCGAAGGATTGATGGCATTAGACCGTTTTGAAAGGTGTGAAGAACTTGAACAAGTCGATCTTGATGATTGCAACATGGCAATTGTGCAGACAATAATCCTGGGCTTGGGGTACGGTGGCATCACACATAAATGGGGGGCACTTCGGGATGGCAATCTCTGAGTCATGTGATGCTCAGTTGCCAAACATGTTGACATTAGCTGAACCAAGTTGTTGCAATTCAGACTGGGTCTTACATGCTCCAATTCCATAGCAAGTAGCCAGGAGGTTTCGTCATCAGTTCCTGCATACCCAAGCCAATGCACCAGATACTGAAGAGGGCAGTGACATATTCTCCAGTCAATCTTGGAGTTTAAAATCTCCTCAATCTCAAATTCTGGTTCCCTGTCAACTTCTATTGGAGGTGGTGGAGGTTGGACTCAGTTTGGTATCATATTCAGAGTACAAGGTTCTAACTGAGAGTGAAGAAAAATGGAATGAATGGAACACATATGATTAGATAACTGTAACATGAAAGAGAGAGATCCAGGCTTAGCAATAATAGAAAAAGGTTCTAAGTATTTTTTGGATATTTTTTTCAAAGGCCTGGTGGAGTAGAGGAATTTTATCTTGAGATAGACTTGATCACTGATCTTGAAATCTGGAGCCAGAGATTGTTTCTTGTCTACTGGTCACTTATAGCACTGTTGGGCTTCCAGCACCTCCAAGCGAAGCAATTCGTGAAGTTTGTCCAAGTTAGTGATGTAGGACTTAGCTCCGAAGACACAGAACAGAGAGCTGGTCTTCCAGAACCCTTCAATTGGAAAGCAAAGATAGCAGAGTATTGGATCTATGCTATGGATGCAAATTTCAAAATGAGCCCCACCTTATACAACGATGAACAAAAGATCTTAACTACCCTGAATAGAATGACAGAAGGTTGGGGCAGGCAGCATGCGGAAACAGAACTAAGGGACATCCACAAAGGAGTTGTCAAAGCAGAGAACTGGAAGGAATTCATCAAACAATTCCAACAAGCCTTTTCTTACAAGGAAACCACTGCAGATGCAAGGAGCAAACTATACTTCCTAAGAATGAAAGGAATGGAGCTTGATGCTATAGACTACTATAACACAGACTTCCAATTCCTCATGAGCAAGGCCAAACTCTTGGATCAACCATCCCTTATTGAATACTACATGAGAGGACTGACCGATCACTTGGTCCACAAGATTATCAGAGAAGAGAAGGAACCAGAGACTATAGATAGATGGACAGAGAAAGCTATGAGGCACTCCAGGCAGGACAACAGAATAAGGAGCATCAAGCAAGAAAGGTTCTCTCAAAGAGACCCAGATGCCATGGATGTTGATAGCATCCATACAAGGAACAGGAAAGAATGCTGGGACAAGAAAGCAAAGCAAATCAGGGAAAGAAGATGCTTCATATGTGACAAGGTCAGATGCTTCACAAAGAAACATTCAAAAGAAGGAAGGAACCCACTTCTAAGAGAACAAGGCAATCCAGCCAAAACAAGAACTCTTGAGGTCAAGCAGAAAGATAAAATGTTGGAGTATGTGCAACAGTTAGGAGATCAAAATATCCCCAAGGATAAGGTGCTAAAGATCCTTAAACAATGCTTCAAAGACAATAAAGGAGAGACCATCACAAGGGTAGAAACCAAAGATGTTTCTTACCAGGGTTTTTTAAAAAAAGCCACAAATCAACATCTTGTGCTCCAAGCTATTCCTCTGTACTGATATCTAATGACAAGAAATCAATATCTATTTCTGTTTCTTTATCCACTACAGAAGGAAAAAGCATCGAAACCACCACTGCCCTCATAGATTGTGGAGTTCCTAGATCATTTATCAACCTCCACTTTGCAAAAAGAAACAACTACCCCTTGAAAAAACTCCCCAAATCTCTACTCACTGTTAATGCAGACAGGTCAAACAACAAAGCAGGAATGATTCAATATAAAACAAATCTATTCCTATGGATCAATGGGATAGAAGAGAAATACCTTCTTTGTCACCATCCTTGAATACCCAGTCTTATACACCAGACTCATCAAACTATCTTTATTCTTGGAGAGAGAACTATTCCCCTCACTTCTTCAGCTATACCAAAAACAATCTTTCACCCTCACATACAACAAGGAAAGAGCTTGCTCCAACCCCTCCACTGTATTATCTTTCAATAAAGAAATCAACCACCCTCCATGAAGCCAGAAGTTATGCTGTTTGATCAAGGATTCTGCAGAGTCATCAACTCCCTCCCCAGACTTTCCACTCAGCCATATTTGCAACCTATCATTGAAGCCCTCAATCCAGAGAATTGTGAAAAATATCTCACAAATACCAAATATCCAGAACATGCTATACATATCTTCAGCCAATGCCCCATTATATGAGGAATGTCCCCCATATCGAGCAGCCATCAACCCCTCTATTATCGGACCCAGGAGACTGTTACTGGAACAAATCTTTGAGGCAGAAAAACTTTTCCACTTCCTATTCTCTCCTGCAACCCCTCCAGAAAATCCAACACCCACCGCATCCAGACATCTCATACTCCCAGTTTTGTCTTAAGAAAGCTCTTATAAACCTAAGGGCAAGGCTAAAAAAAAAATCCTGGTTACATTTGGACTTCCCTCCTTCTCTATCTGTTCTGGTAAAAGCACACCCAAGACCCCCAATCCCTACCCAGATTTCCATCTCCACCACGACACATCAAACCTTCCAGAGTCATTTGTTTCTCTTGCAGATCTCCAGAACACATTCAACCCCACTATCCCTCTTATAAGTGCCCTTTCTGTCAGCAACATGCTCCTGAATACTCCCAAAGTTTAATTAGTATAGCATTTGCAGAGGAAAAGGACATCCTGATGATGAATGTTAGTACTGGAATGATGGAAACAATGACAACATTGTTGAGAATGAGGAAGACCCCTTTGGGTTTTGAAAATACTGAGTTGGAGTCTCAGTCTTATGAAGGGAGAAATGTTACAATTTCCACATCTTTACATTTGTTGGACTATGCCTCACTTTTCTTTATAATCTTTGCTTCTTTTGAGGATTATTCCATTTATTCTTTCTCTACCTCCTTTTGATGATCAATTCCCTTCACTTATCAGTCCACAGTTAAACTGCCCTTTATGTACTGCCTTTCTGATCATCACTGCACAGCTATATTCCTATGATCACAGCCATTATAGAATAGTACTTATACCTCAGTGACCTGTACTTGTTACAATTTCCATGTCCTTGCACTTCTCAGACTACACTTCCTATTCTGATATGATCTTTGCCTCCTTTGAGAATGATTCTATTTATTCTTTCTCTGCCTCATTCTGATTCCCTTTGATGATCATTTCCTTCATAGCTTTCCTAATCATCAATGTGCAGTAGAACTGCCCTTCTTTCATTGCCACTTTGATTATCATTGCACAGCTAGATATGTGCAGTGTTATGATTCAATGGATCCCTATCTCTTTTCTTCCCACCTTGTCACTTAGTCACCTTTGATTACCTATTTAGCATGACTCATCTGCAGCTGTATTACCAAGATGGTGACATGTCACCTTTATTCTTACTCACACACACTTACTTATCATTCATAATATGTCCACTTCTTTGCGATTCTATCGCATTCTATTACTGACATATCTTCTCCATTCAAACCTCCCCTTAACTTGTTCTTTCCCAGATATAACCCTAGATACCCTTAATGTATTCTCTAATTTTGACCTCTGCAATCTACCTCCTACATTGATTGTTCTTGGTCCCTCAGTCCTTACCCGGGTACTCCCTTGATTCCCCTTGAATCAGCAGGTGTCTCCTGCTGCTCTCCTTGACTGTCAATGAGAGTCCCCCTGGGATCCCTGGCTTGCCCTTGAATGATGTCGAGTGTCCATATGGAACCACATCACCCCTTTGAATCTATGAGAGTCCATATGGATCTGTGGCTCCTTTGAACCCTTGACCACCTTTGTGGCTATGCTTGACCTTATTCAGGCCAAGTATAACAAAAGGTCAAAGTTTCTCTTGATTGGCTACCATCGCATATTGCCACCATTTTGCATAGACACCCCCAAAACCCTTGTCCCCATATCAATAACCAATTGTATAGGGAACCATCACCTGAACCCACCGACATCTCTGACTTGGAAGAACACCTTGCTACTGATTCTTTTGATGAGGATATCCAAATCCCTGGACCATCTGACAATCTTGACCTTGCTCACCAGCTATTGCATAGCCTAAACATTCCCAGACCCCCAACCCCACTGACCCCATTGACCCCACCCACCATCACTCGACCCCAGCCTCCATTTGGGTTTCCACCAGCCATGTCTGGAAGTACCACCACCAAGCTTGCCAAGCTCAGAATCACCTCCCCCTCCACCTTTGATGGATCATTTCAAAAGCCAAGAGCTGGCTTGAGACAGTTCAAATCTACTTGATCATCAATGAACACATTTACACCACCAACACAAAGAAGGACATCTTTGCCCCCTTCTTCATGACAAAAGGCTCTGCACAATCCTGGGCTGCTCTTTATCACAGCAAATGTTTCTTGACCTCTCCTCCTACCTTTGAGATGATAGAGGATTTTATCAAGGCATTCAATGCCAACTTTGAACACCAAGAAGCCCAGAATAATGCAGACCCACCAGGCTTCCAAGGAAGCAAAAGAGACTTGGAAAGTGGCTCTTCTTAGGTACAACTCCCAATTTCAGAACAACATTATTTTGTCAGCCATCACTGATGAACAGGTCCTGATCTTGTGCTGCTGAGCAGGCCTCCCCACCTGCCTCATGGAATGCATCCTCTCCATGGAAACAGTCTCCATCACCATCACCAAATGGTATGAAAAGGCGATCCTGTGCCAAAACCAATGGGACCTAGCCAAGGATGTGGCTAACCAAAGATGACACCCCCTCCCCTACCAACACTTTACCATCTCGAACATGCCCAAGGAGCGTAACCCCAATGCTATGAACATGGACACCAAACTCATCACTGCCATGGAACTTGCCAAACCCAAGGCCACTCTACCCCCAGAGTATTCTGACTATGCTTTAGTTGTCTCCAAAGAAGCCACTGAACACATACCCCCTTCTCAATCCTATGACCACAAAATCAATCTGAACGACTCATTCTTCCCAAAAGTTGGAAAGATCTACTCCCTCTCCCTGGATGAGAGAACTGCTACTAAGGCATTTCTGGATGAGAACCTCAAAAGTGGAAAGATCTGCCCCTCGAACTCCCCCCAAACCTTCCCCTTCTTCTTTGTCAAAAAGAATAATGGTGGTCTCTGTCCATGTCAGGACTACCACTATGTCAATGAATACACCATCTGCGATGCATACCCCCTTCCCCTCATCTCTGACCTCATTGACAAGCTCAAAGACATTCACCAAGTTTGATGTCCAATGGGAATACAACAACGTCTGCATCAAGGATGGCTACCAATAAAAGGCAGCCTTCATTACCCACAAAGGCCTCTTTGAGCCGACTGTCATGTTCTTTGGTCTCACCAATTCCCCTGCTACCTTCCAGCAGTTCATGAACAACTCCTTCCATGATATGATCACCAAGGATTGGCTTGTTGAAACACTCAAAAACCCAATAGCCTTGCGACTAGAGGACTCTTGGCTCAGAGGGTAGTGGGATGAGGGGAAAACTCGAGGACAACTAAACTGGGGATCCAGTCTAGCATCCCGAGGGTTTATAT
>JBBPST010000625.1:0-10588 GCA_038093715.1 Austroboletus cf. mucosus | reverse complement strand
GTCCTTGGTCCCTCAGTCCTCACCCTACTGTTGAGTGGGTGCTCCCTTGATTTCCTTTGAACCAGCAGGCGTCTCCTGCTGCTCCCTTGACTGTCAGTGAGAGTCCCTCTGGGATCCCTGACTTGCCTTTGAACAACGTCGAGTGTCCATATGGGAACCATGTCCTCCCTTCAAACCTACGAGAGTCTTCATGGATCCGTAGCTCCCTTGAACCCTCGACCACCTTTTGCGGCTACTCTTGACCTTACCTAGGCCAAGCGTAACAAAAGGTCAAAGTTTCTCTTGATTGGCTACCATCACGTATCACCACCATTTCACACAGACGCCCCCAGAACCCTAGACCCCATATCAATAACCGATCATACAGGGAACCATCACCCGAACCCACCGATGTCTCTGACTCGGAAGAACACCCTGCCACTGATTCTCCTGACAAGGATATCCTGATCCCAGGTCCATCTCACGACCTCGATCTTGCACATCACCTAGCGCATAGCTTGAACATTCCCAGACCTCCAACCCCACCGTCCCCACCCACCGTCACTCGACCCCAACCTCCATTTGGGTTTCCACCAGCTATGTCTGGAAGTACCACCACCAAGCTCGCTGAGCTCAGAATCACCTCCCCCTCCGCCTTTGATGGGTTGTTTTCAAAAGCCAAGGCCTGGCTTGAGACGGTCCAAACCTACTTGATCATTAACGAACACATCTACACCTCTGACGTGAAGAAGGTTATCTTCGCCCTCTCCTTCATGACAGAAGGCTCTGCACAATCATGGGCCGCCCTCTACCGCAGCAAATGCCTCTCGACCTCTCCCCCTACCTTTGGGACAATAAAGGATTTCATCAAGGCATTCAACGCCAACTTCGAACACCAAGAATCTTGGAACAATGCCATCATCTGGCTCCAGACACATCAGGCTTCCAAGGAAGCAAAGGAAACTTGGGGAGCGGCACTCCTCAGGTACAACTCCCAATTCCAAAACAACGTCCAACTCTCTGCCATCGTCAACGAGCAAGTCCTGATCTTGTGCTATCGAGCTGGTCTCCCCACCTGCCTTATGGAACACATCTTATCCATGGAAACTGTCCCTACCACCATTGCCAAGTGGTACAAAAAGGTGATCTTATTCCAGAATCAATGGGATCTGGCCAAGGACATTGCTAATCAACGACGACACCCCCTCCCCTACTGACACTTCTCCACCTCAAACATGCCCAAGGAGCGTGACCCCAATGCCATGGATGTAGATTCCATCTCTCATCCCTCTCAACTCACTGATGAAGAGCATGAACACTGCTTCAAATAAGGCCTCTGCTTCCGTTGTAGGCAGAAGGGACACCACACCAACTCGTGTCCGACCTTCCTGACCACCCAACCCAAGAAATGGACGAAAGTCCAAGAGATCACCAAAAACGAGGAAGACGATCTGGAAGTCAAGCAGGTCAACTTCTCTAAGGATTTTTGAAACAGAGCCCTCAATCGACACGAGAAGCTCCTAGACAATGTGCCGCTGTAACTGTACCTACTATTCCAAATACGATGCTGATTCCCCTCCAACTCATCGTACCCTCACGCACATTGAAAACCATCGACACCACTGCTCTCATCAATAGCAGAGCAGATGTCTCCTGCATAGACTGGGCTTTCGTAAAGAAGCACCAACTCCCCACCACCCAACTCTCCTCCCCTCTCTGCATCACCAACGTCAACGAACAACTCACGACCAAAGGAGGTGTTCGTTTCACCTCTGAACTCTTCGTTTCCGTCCAAGGACTCGCCCACAAAGTCACACTTTATGTGATGGACTGTGGCCACCAGAACATCATCCTAGGTCTCCCTTGGCTCAAGGATGTCAATCCCTCTATCGACTGGGCTGCCCAAACCATCTCTATTGAAGAGTCCACCGACCAATCCAAAGAACTCAACTCTCTCCATAATGAAGATCTCCGACACTTCGAGACTCGTTTCCAACAATACTGACCCTCCCCACAACCCCCTCGACATGTCAATGTCGACTCTGTCCATGATGCCTGACTTTACGAGTACCTTGACTATGAACCAGAACGAAACTATCTGATTCGTGCCATTAACAACCAAAAACTCCACCACATCATGCGGATAGGATCCCAACATATTCCCCTAGGCGACCCTCAAATTGCCAAACTCACCACTGCCACGGAACTCGCCATGGCAGCAGAACTCGCCAAACCAAAGACTACTCTACCCCCAGAGTACTCCGACTATGCTTTGGTCTTCTCCAAAGAAGCCACCGAACATGTACCCCCCTCTCGACCCTATGACCATGAAATCAATCTGGATGACTCATTCTCTCCAAAAGTCGGAAAGATCTACCCCCTCTCCCCGGATGAGAGAACTGCTACGAAGGTGTTCCTTGACGAGAACTTTAAAAGTGGAAAAATCCGTCCCTTGAACTCCCCCCAAGCCTCCCCCTTCTTCTTTGTCAAAAAGAAGGACGGTGGCCTCCGTCCATGTCAGGACTACCGCTACGTCAATGAACACACTGTTCGCGACGTGTACCCCCTCCCCCTTGTCTCTGACCTCATCGACAAGCTCAAAGACACCAAACTCTTCACTAAGTTTGCAAAGGCCTCTTCAAACCGACCGTCATGTTCTTCGGTCTCACCAACTCTTCCGCCACCTTCCAGCAGTTCATGAATGACTCCTTCTGTGATATGATCGCCGAAGGCTGGCTCGTCATTTATATGGACGACCTCCTCATTTTCTCCCCTGATGAGAAGACACACACTGAATGGACGAAGTGTGTCCTCCAATGAATGAAGGAACTCAACCTTCACCTCAAACTCGAGAAATGCAAGTTCACCTCCCCTGAAGTTGAATACCTGGGTATGATCGTCAAACCTGGTCAGCTTGCCATGGACCCCGTCAAACTTGACGGCATTGCATCTTGGCCTACCCCCCAGAAACTCAGAGATGTTCGATCTTTCCTTGGATTTGCAAATTTCTACTGACACTTCATCCCTGACTACTCCCGTATTGCCCAACCCCTCATAGACCTTACAAAGAAAACCTCCTCCTGGCAATGGAGTGACTTTTGTCAAATGTCGTTTGACAACCTGAAATCACTCTTCCTCTTAAAACCTGTCCTCCGTCTCCCTAACCTCTCTGCCCCATTTGCCATTGCCACTAACGCCTCCAAGTTTGCCACTGGAGCTATCCTCCAAACTGATACCAATGGCAATTGGCACCCATGTTCCTACCTCTCCAGTTCCCTCTCTCCCGCTGAACGAAACTATGACATCTATGATCGTGAACTCCTTGCGATCATCCGAGCCCTGAAAGCCTGGAGACATTATCTCCATGGCACCTCCCACCTGATCCAGGTCTTTACCGATTATAAAAACCTGACCTACTTCTGGTCAGCTCAAACCTTGAACCGCCGACAAGCTTGTTGGCTCCTTGACCTTGCTGACTTCGATCTCACCATGGTACATGTACCAGGAAAGAATCTTGCAGGCCCCGATGCCCTCTCTCGCCGCCCTAACCTTATTTCCCCAGAAGGGGATAATGACGGAGTAATACTCCTCCCCCCCTCCTTTTTTATTTGTTCCATCGACCTCACCCTCTACAACCTTATCGCCTCCCACTCAAAGGATGACTCTATTGTCACTAAAATACTTCAATCCTTTGATGGAACGATTCCCCCCACATTCCGCTCCCGACTCTCCGACTGGCAATTCACTGCCGGTGTCCTCACCTACCAGGGACGTGTCTATGTTCCCGCCAATGACGCCCTTCGACGTTCCATCCTCCAACATTGCCACAGCCACACTATAGCCAGCCACCCTGGTTATTTCAAAACCCATCAGCTTGTTGCTGCTGAATTTTGGTGGCCTGGTCTAGCGCAATACATACGCAAATACATCGAAGGTTGTGCCTCTTGCCAACAGAACAAGGCCAACACACACCCAACAATACCTCCCCTCACCTCCATCAAATCCACCTGCACCCAACCCTTCCAACAGATCTCTTGTGATCTAATCACTGATCTTCCCCCCTCCTTGGGCTTCAATACTCTCTTGGTCGTGGTCGACCATGGACTTACGAAGGGGGTAATTCTTTGCCCCATTAAGAAAACCATCACTGCCGAGGGAGTCGCCACACTCTTTTTCCACAAAGTCTACCTCAGATTCGGACTTTACAACAAAATCATCTCCGACCGTGGTCCCCAGTTTGCCTCCTCCTTTGGCAAAGAACTTGGAAAAGCTCTTGGATACTCCCTCGCCCTCTCCACCGCCTACCACCCACAGACTGATGGTGAAACCAAACAAGTAAACCAGGAAGTAGAAACTTATCTCCGCATCTTCTGTGGGAATAATCCCACGTCTTGGTCTAATCTTATTCCCCACGCCGAATTCGCCCACAACCACCGAACCCACTCTGTCACCGGACAGACTCCATTCTATCTCATGATGGGATATGAACCCCATGCTCTTCCCCTGATTATACCTGATTCCAACATCCCCGCACTAGAAACACACTTGAAATCCCTCACAGCCGCACAAAACAAGGCACTAGCCTCCCATGAACTTGCACAACAAGTCATGGCATTCTGAACTCGCCGCTCCTTCACCCCCTTTACCAAAGGAGACAAAGTCTGGCTGGAAGCCCAAAACCTGAAACGACGGGTTGCTGACCCTAAGTTTGCTTCGAAAAGAGAAGGACCTTTCCTTATCACGAAGGTCTTATCCCCCATCACTTATGAACTCCGACTCCCATGCACCTGGAAGATCCACCCAGTCTTCCATGCTTCTCTCCTATCCCCCTATCACAAAAACCCCGTACATGGTCTGAACTTCCCTTTCCCCCCACCTGACCTTATCAACAGGGAAGAGAAGTATGAAATTGAGAAAATATTACGACACTGCGGACCTCTGTCCTCCCGTTCCTTCCTGATCCGATGGAAAGGATATACGGCAGAAGAAGACTCTTGGGAACCTGAAAGGAACCTATCTCATTCAAAGTCCGCACTCAAGGACTATAAACAATGTCACCCTTCTGAATTTCCTCAGATCAACCACATATCCCTTTCCAACATGTCCATTGGTCCTACCTCCTCTCCCACTCAAACTCGTACCCCCCTTGTTGAAGACACCTCCTCCGACATAGTCGAAATGGGCTGGAACACCACAGCCAACAATGAAGAATACCTCTCCCCCTCGACTTATATTCCCCCAGTTCCCCCTACTTCCATCGCCACCATTCCCCTTGCACAAAGACTCTCCGCTCACCCTCTCTCATCTATCCCTATTCCCCCTCTTTCTCTTCCCCTTCGTCCAGAACCTCTCCCAGACAGTCAAGTCCTTGATACAATCCACACTCTCCGAAACCGTCACCACGCTGCTACCATCAATGCCCACACCGACATGAACTCCCCATTCCTCCTCCTCTACCATATCTTCCTCACCAACTCCCGCCTAGGCCTTATTGCCCAGAACTCTCCCCCCTATGCCAGCGAAGCCTTGAGGAACCTCCTCCTCCACAACCTCCAACGATCTATGAAGGAAGACCTTGTGCAACTCATGCACCAATTAGAGATGACTGACTTCTTAGATGATGTCTTGCGATACGTGAGGGAGTTAAACCTCCCCTTCCCAACTACATCTATGGCAACCACTCCCTCTGCCTCTTCATCCCCTCTCGCCCCTGAGGAAGTTACTGCTTTAGAACACGCTGAGAACTACTGGACTGGCAATAATGGCACCACCACTCTTGCATCCAACCACCCCCACTACCACGAGTCTTGCTTTATCTGCAGACATCTTGGACATACTCGGATTTATTGCACCATGTACGAATGTCCATACTGCCACTGCCCTGTCCCAGGACATACCCAAGGGACATGTCCCTCCCGTCATCGCTCCCCCGCACCTCTCGTCTCTCCTTCCTCATCATCTTCCATCTCCCATAGGTCCTCTCGCTCCTCTCGGTCTTTGAGTTCTGGCTCTTGTCCCCTTCCAATTCAACCTCGCAATACAATTTATCATTGCCCCCACCCCCAGGTACCCACTCCTCCCCCGGTCGAGAATTACGACTATGATGACTCAATCATTGACAGCACTGGCTGGGGTAACATCACTGGTTCTCCATGTAGTTCACCTTGATCTTTATTGAGGATTCGATTGTACAACAGGGGTAATGTTACGACTTAACGGACCCCTATTTCTTTTCTTCCCACCTTCCCGCTTTGTCATCTTTGCTTACCTATTTAGTATGACTCACATACAGTTGTATTACCAAGACGCTGACGCATCCCTCTTTCTTACTCATGCATTACTCATGCATGCTTACTTATTGTCCATAATATGTCTGCTTCTTCACAATTCCATCACATTCCATCGCTGACATATCTTCTCCATTCCAACTGTTACAAACACTCTTTTCCTATGCTTTTATTCTTTTACCTTAACTTGATTTGAACACTAGACTTCCTATATAAGGGAATACCTTCCCACCACAAGACGAATGGACTTGTCGTATGTTCACTTTCCACATCACATAACCCTTGTCACATGACTTCTCACATGACTCTCTTTACACAATTATGCTTACACACGAGGGCTAGACCCTTATCTCTTATCCATGCACTTATCATCCAATAGGATATGATCCATGCTATCGTCCAATCATGTAATTCATGCCTATCATTGTACGATATCTCTTTATGGTATTTACCCAAACATGTACATACAGTATGGATAGTATATAAACTCTCGGGACGCTAGACTGGATCCCCAGTTTAGTTGTCCTTGAGCTTTCCCCTCATCCCACTACCCTCTGAGCCAAGAGTCCTCTAGTCGCAAGGCTATTGGGTTTTTGAGTGTTTCATCACAACTAAACTACCTCTTCGACCGGCACCCTCGTCAAGTGTCCCCATCGAAGCCCAGTCAGCCAAAGGAGCTGTACGAAGAAGTCTCACCCTCACCACACCCCATCACCTGTCGCAGAAGGACCCACAAGCAGAAGTGAGTCGGGCAACGCGAGTGGCGGATGCACCCAGTCGAGGACGAAGTCGAATAGGACGAACGTACTGACAGGTCTGGTGTTGCTCCTTTAGTGAACCAAGCAACAGTGTCGCAGGGAGGGAGGTTCGGCTCCTACCGAGAGGCTGTAGAAGCTGCGCAGGCCATCGCGGAAGTAGAGAGCACGAGAGCAGAGGACGAATTCGTTGAAGAAGACCCCAATGACTCCTTGGTAGCACCCAGGGTCCACTTAGAAGATCTAGTCCCAGTAGGGGAGTTAGATGCGTTTAGACTTCTATTTGGAGAGGAGTTAGGAGAGGAGGTCAGGGAAGAGTTACAGAGGCCCTGGATGGTTAAGAAGCCTCGGTACAACTACCAGGAACCTATACCGCGTCCGAGGAGGGTCTACAAAGCAAATCCAGTGAAGTTACGCGCGGACAGAGCTTACCTTAAAAGAGGGCCCTATTACGTTAGGCCTTACTTACGACCAAGAGCAGTGCTGAAGACGCCTGCTAGAGGCTACCCCACCCTCTCCCCCTTTACATACCTGGAATATTAGTCACAATTCCAGAACAATATACCTTATACAAAGCGGCGATCTTAAACCGCTGGTACGATCGCTTGACGCAAGAAGAGTACGAGAGAAAGCTACAGGAACTCTATGATCTGATCTGTGATCTAGATCACCTGTCATACGAAGCAAGGCTTGACAAACTCGCCTTCCTCCTAGCTAATCCCATCCCGCCCAATGTCGACTCCCACTCTGGCAGAGGTAGTGGCATTGGTCAATGCACAGATGGCACAAATTCAAAATTTACTCAACGCAGTGGTGGCACTGCAACAAGAAAAAGCCGTGATGGAGGTCAACTTGCAGAAGGCTGCAACAAAGTTGGCCGACACCGAGACACGCGCTCAGGAGAATGAGGTGCACACTCGGGAGGCACTCTCACTTGTGGATTGGGGATCCCAAGGTGGAAGAGCTGCCAGAAGTAGCACGGGAGGCTCCAAGGTGGAGATCTTCTCGGACCCCGGGACCTACGATGGGACCCATGGGAAGTTCGAAGAGTGGTGGGTCAAGATAAGATCTTGGCTGGATTCCCACCCTCGGGAGTTTGCGACGAAGCTGCAGGATGGCTCGTTCACACCAAACGGGCCGAATAGGGCCTATGCAATTTTATCACGTCTCAAAGGAGTCAAAGGGGCATATGTGGCCAAAAGGAAGCTACTCCGTCTTGCCAACGGAACAAGTACCCTCACCGATTGGGACAATCTGGTGGCGGAAATTGAGGGTCTTTTCAGGCCCCAACTCCAGAAGGACTGGGCGACGCAGCAGATCACGTCGTTTAAACAAGGATCTGTGGACATAGATATGTTCTTGTCCAAATGGGTCTTGCTATACGAGCAGGCCAAAGTCGGATCTCAGTTCGGGATCCATCTCCTCGAGAAGCATGTCTCGCAGGAGATAATTAAGGAACTCTACAGGACCAACATGAGGTCCTCCAACCTGGATGTTACCCTGACCAACATCCGGGCCATTGCTAAGGGTCAGGAAAGCTACTGGCTCGCACAAGGCAGTCGGCAAGTGGAGTCTTCGGGCTAACACAAGGAAAGGCAGGCAAAGGCCGCCAAACACGAGAAGCCGAAGCCAGGCTTGTGCTTCGCATGTGGCGAACAAGGCCACATGATTAAGGACTGCAAGAAGCCCACTTGCAAAGAATGCGGGTGGAAAGGCAAGCACAAGGAGTCATGCTCCAAAAAGGGAGATAGACAGGCACGTGCTGCCAAAAAGGAAGAAGGGGCGACCTCCTGGGAGGAAGCTAAAACCGACGGCACCAAGGCCGCGGAAAAGAAAGAGGGATCCCTGGCGGATCTAAAAGGAATGACGTACGCGGAGATCCGCGCCCACTTTTCCAAAAAGGGAAAAGGAAAGGCGACTTGAGAGATCTAGGATCTCAAGTCACAAATAGATATTTATGTTTAGAAACATATGCACCTGAGGAACCCACAGAGAGCCAGTCTCAAAGTGGTAAAGGGAAGGAGTTAGCCGAAAGCTCCCACATTAAATTAATCCGAGAAGGATACGAAGTGGTGGATGAAACCCTGATTATCCTAGAATCTGGGGCTAATCCAAAAGAAGGGATCGACATGCGGAGGCTCGCTGCGATGAAGGCAGAGGAAGACTCTATGCAGACCTTTCCCGACAAATTCTTTATTCGCACGGTCAAAGGACTAAGCGACATCATGATGAACCTGTCTATTGGTTCCAACAGGAATAACCTCCACGAGGTCAAGGCCCTGCTAGACAGCGGCACCAATCAGGTTTTCATCGATGAAGCATGGGCTAAGAAGCACGGAATCATGATGAAACCGTTGCCGCGCCCTATTCCCATATTTAATGTAGACGGCACCAAGAACTCAGCAGGCAGTATCACACACTCTGCAGAGATAGTGATCAAGTTCCAGGGCCATCATGAGAAAATGCTGACTGAAGTCACCAACTTGGGAGGGATTCCCCTGGTTGTTGGATACACATGGCTAAAGCGGCACAACCCTGTCATTGATTGGCAAAAAGGCACAGTGGAGATGACAAGATGTCCTCGAAGCTGCATGCTACTGCAGGACCGAGCTATCCGCATCTGTCTAGACATGGCAGATGACTCTGACGAACAGAAAGAGGCATGGACTGCTTATCATATTCAGGCTACACTAGAAGCGCCACCCAAACCCCCTGAGAAAACCCTAGAGGAGCTAGTACCTGCATGCTACCATCAGTGGCTGAAGGTCTTCTCGAAGGAAGAATTGGAACACATGCCGATTAGAAAACCCTGGGATCACGCCATAGATCTCAAAGACATGTTCCAACCCAAGAAGGGAAGGATCATACCTCTGTTTGCGACAGAACAAGATGAAGTAGCTGCGTTCATAGATGACCATCTCAGAAAAGGCTATATTAGGCCATCTAAGTCCCCACAGACTTCCCCGGTGTTTTTTGTGCCTAAAAAGGACGGCCGAAAAAGGATGGTTCAGGATTACAGGTACCTGAACGAACACACCATGCGGAACAACTACCCGCTACCATTGATTGGGCAGCTTGTAGATAAGCTAAATGGGGCAAAACTATTTACGAAAATGGATCTTAGATGGGGATACAACAACGTTCGCATCAAAGAAGGTGACGAATGGAAGGCAGCCTTCATTTGCTTCAGAGGAGCATTCGAACCGACAGTGACGTACTTCGGCCTTTGCAACTCCCCCACCACGTTCCAGGCGATGATGAATGAGATATTCGCGGACATGGATGAATGTCTCGTCGTCTACATTGACGATCTCATGATATTTACAAAAACGGACTCCCTCGCAGAGCACGAAGCCATCGTCAAGAAAGTCTTGGCACGGCTAGAGGAGAATGACTTATTTGTCAAACCAGAAAAATGCACGTTCCATGCCACAGAAGTCGAGTTTCTAGGCATGATCGTGGGAAAAGATGGGATTCGGATGGACGAGTCCAAAGTAGAAGCGGTCTTGGCATGGCCCACCCCGAAGAATCTCCGAGGAGTAAGAAGCTTCTTGGGGCTAGCCAATT
>JBBPST010000617.1:0-10692 GCA_038093715.1 Austroboletus cf. mucosus | reverse complement strand
CTCGAAGTCGAGTACGAAGTGGACCACGTAGTTGATGCTCGCTGGAAAGGCCGAAGAAAAGAATATTTAATACACTGGTCGGGATACTCCGAGGAAGAAAGAACCTGGGAACCCGCATCTAATTTAAGGAACGCGGCAGAAGCACTCGCCCGTTTCCACGAACTGAACCCAAAAGCGCTAGCTCGCTCAGCCTTCGCCGATAGGTTCGGTATATTTAACCCATATGATGACGTCACCATACCTGTTGAGGTTGATTCGGAGTCTCAACCATAGAGAGGGGGTGGTGTTACGAACGCTCATTTTCACTCTTTATTATTTTACTCATGCTTGATTCGAACTCTAGACTCGCTACATATGGAAACACTCTCCCACACCAAGGAGATTGGACTTATCGTATGCTCACTTCCATATCACGTGACCCTTGTCACGTGACTTCTCACATGACCCTTCTTACACAATTATGCTTACTCACGAGGGCCAGACCCTTATCTCTTATCTATGACATCATATGCTTATCTTCCAATAGGGTATGATCCGGTTATCACCCAATCATGTATTTTCTCTTATCATGGTACGATGTCCCAGTTAGTACTTAGGGACAAACATGTACATACAGTATGCAGCCCTATATAAGCCAAGGCGACTGTGGATAACTCCCCAGTCAAAAAGCCTTGGAGTTTTCCTCTTAACCAAAGTCCCTCCTCCTCCACTAAGTCAGAGGTCCACCCAGCCTTTGCCTTCCCTAAGCACTTAAGAGTGTTTCACTGCTTTTTGACTACCTCAAGGCCCATCACGAAGGACTCGCCTTGCACGAAGATACCTACACGGTTCAAGGAACGTGTATCAAGCGTCGAAGAAGGCCTTTACGGATCTAGCCCTTAGAGAGGGAGGATCATTGGCATAGGAAGAGATAACGGTACATCTCTCCACTTCTTAGACGAGGAGCTCGAGTGCTGTTGTTGAACACACACTCGGAGTGGTACAAGATTGGCTGAAGGCCAACGAAAGAAAGTCTTCCACTAGAGGCCCAACGAAGGGGCATTATTTTATCCTAGCCTCGTCTTGGTCAGGTTGGGACCAGGAGGAGAACGAAGAAGAAGTCTGGTACAGGTGACCAGATTCAAGACAGATTCATCAGTAGAAAGGGTGCTGGTGGAATAGGAAAAGAAAAGGAGAGACAGACCCTTCTCTCCATAGGACTTAGAGTCCCTTATCAGGTGGTGGTCACTCAGGATCACCATTGTCTAACCAAGGGAAAAGGACGACGACCCACGCTTCGCTCTTGAGCAAACCTATAGAGGAAGAACAGTAGTCGAGGAGAGCTAACTCCGCAATCCAAGTACCAAGGGAGAGACCCAAGGCAAGACAGGTGACGGGAAGGCTAGTCTGCTTAGCCAGTTCCCCACCATTAGGTCAAGCCCGACCAGGTGGTAAGACGAAGAAGATGACAGACCAGACGCAGGGCGCTGGTACAGAAAAGACGCTGAGGTAGAGCCCAGCGAAAGAGGACCTCAAAGCATTCTTTGAGGGCACCATCGTAGAGAGGGTGTTGATCACCCAAGAAGAAGGGGTAAGGCAAGATGCCGAAGAAGACCCCTTCTCGGTCAAGGAACCTCGCCAATCCTCAGACGGAAAGGCGAACATGATCTCGCCAGTTCATCAGGAACTCGGCTATTTAGTACATGAGCTAAGCACCATGTCGAGCATGGTAGCACAGCTACAAGCCACGGTGGAGGCGCAGACGGCCACCATCAAAGCGCTCTTAGAGGCCAGGGCCTCGGAAGCACAGGAGCTACGGACGGCAGTGTTGAACATTGCCAAAGTTAACGAAAGGATATCGGTTATGGAAAAACTGATTCCTAAGGAGGAAGTACCTCCACCACCGAAGGTCAGGTGGGCGGATGAGCCCCTACCTGAAGAGGCAGAAGACGAAGAAGAAGAGATGGAGGAAGCAAAGAAGCTACCACCACTTGCCCTCCCCTCGCCAGAAGAGGAAGCCGAGGAAGCCGAGGCAACCTTGGGAGGAGAGAAGGGAAAGAAGAAGGAAAAGACCAAACCGGTGTTTGTAAATCGCCGGCTAGGAATGGGCCGATTCGCGGTCCCACTACGAAGCTCGCCGCTCAGGAAGATGGCTATTTACAAAGCCCATGCGCAGAAGGTAGAAGCCTCTGTGATGGCAATGGAAGCAGGGCCTTCCAACATGCAAGCTAAGCCCACGGCACAGCCTAAGCCCGTGGCAAAGAAAGAAGAAGCTGAACCGGCTAGACCGGCTCCAGCTAGGGCACCAAGGCCCACCCCTACGACGAAGCCTAGTGCTTCAAAAGTCTGCTACGCTTGCAGCCGACCCGGGCACCTTGCCAAGGATTGCCGGTCGCCGCAACCTAAGTGCCCAGCCTGCGGATGGCAGGGATCACACAAGGAAGGGTGTCTGCTGAGCAGATACGAGTCCAACCGAGAAGGAAGGGCACCTTCCCCAGAAGAGAGAAGACCCATGCCTCGCATAGTATGCGGGCAATGTGGAAAAATAGGCCACCTTGGACACGACTGTAGAACAGTCAGGAGGCCACAAAGAGAGATAGATGATGACAGAGATTTGACATCTCTGAATATGATACTTCAGGTTAACCGAAGGTAATTTAATTACGATACAAGATGTACCCGAGGAACCCACGAAGGAAAGTGGTAAAGGGAAGCGGTTAGCCGAAAGCCGCCATATTAATCTATTACAGGAAGGCTTCGAGCCCCTGAACGAAGAAGAGCCCGTACCTATCCTAGAGGTCACGGCTAAACCAGAAGGCATCGACATGCGGGTTCTAGCCGCGATGTATGCCGAACAGGAAAAAGAAGGCCTAGATGGTCTCATGATGAGGTCCCTACATCTCAAAAGGGAAATAAAGCTACTGATCCGAATCGGGTCGAACCCCAAAAGTCTGCACGAGATAGAAGCCCTGCTAGACAGTGGCGCAAACCAAGTATTCATAGACCAAAGATGGGCAGAGAAGCAAGGTCTTCTGATGAAGAAGCTCTCACGCTCAATCCCCGTGTTCAACGTAGACGGAACAAAGAACTCCGCTGGAAACATCACACACTCTGTAGAGATAGTGATTGATTTCCAGGGACACATGGAAAAGATGACAGCCGAAGTAACCACGCTGGGAAGCATACCACTGGTACTAGGCTATACGTGGCTCCGTCACCACAACCCCACTATAGACTGGCAGAAAGGCACGGTCGAGATGACTCGATGTCCACCCTCGTGCCAACAAAAGACACATGCTAGACGCGTGTGCATCACCAAAGAAGAAGAAGCTGATGAACAGGAAGAAGCCTGGGAAGCTTACCATGTCCGTGCTGCACTAGAAGCGCCACCCAAACCCCAAGAGAAGACTCTAGAAGAGTTGGTACCTGAATGCTATCACAAATGGCTAAAGGTATTCTCAAAGGAAGAACTGGGATCACGCCATAGATCTCAAAGAAGGATTCAACCCAAAGAAGGGAAGGATCATACCCCTGTCTGTGACAGAACAAGAAGAGGTCTCGAGCTTCATCGACAACCAATTACGAAAAGGGTACATACGCCCATCCAAGTCCCCACAGACTTCTCCCGTGTTCTTCGTACCAAAGAAAGATGGACGAAAAAGGATGGTTCAGGATTACAGGTACCTGAACGAACACACAGTGAAGAACAACTACCCACTCCCCTTGATCGCGCAGCTGGTTGACAAATTAAACGGGGCAAAACTATTTACAAAGATGGATCTACGCTGGGGATACAACAATGTCCGCATCAAAGATGGAGATGAATGGAAGGCGGCATTTGTGTGTTTCAGAGGAGTCTATGAACCCCTGGTCATGTACTTCGGCCTCTGCAACTCCCCAGCAACGTTCCAAGCCATGATGAATGAGATCTTCGCCGATATGGACGACTGCGTCGTGGTTTACATCGACGATCTCATGATATTTACAAAGACAGACTCCCTAGAGGAGCACGAGGCGATTGTCAAGAAAGTCTTGGCACGCTTAGAAGAAAACGATTTATTTATCAAACCCGAAAAGTGCATGTTTCATGCCACAGAAGTAGAGTTCCTGGGCATGATCGTCGGAACAAACGGTGTTCGCATGGACGAAACCAAAGTAAAAGCGGTTCTGGAGTGGCCCGCGCCGAAGAATCTCCGAGGAGTAAGAAGCTTCTTAGGACTGGCTAACTTCTATTGGCGATTCATTTCAGATTATGCCGCCATCGCAAGGCCGTTGAACGACCTTACCAAAAAAGACACCCCCTTTGTCTGGGGTGAAAAACAACAAGAAGCGTTTGACACGCTAAAAAAGAAGTTCACGACCGCCCCGGTCATGGCATTCCCGGACATTGATTGTCAATTCCGCCTGGAATGTGATGCCTCAGACTACGCAACGGGCGTGGTCTTATCTATCCAAAAGGAGGAAAAGTGGCATCCCGTCGCCTATTACTCACACTCCATGAACGACCAAGAACGGAACTATCCCGTCGCAGATAAAGAGCTTCTGTCGGCTATACGAGCTCTTGAAACATGGAGGCACTATTTAGAAGGTGCTCGCTTCCAATTTGAAATCTGGAACGACCATCAGAACCTGCAATGGTTCATGGTGAGGCAGGACCTCAACCGAAGACAAGTGCGCTGGGCGCAATATCTATCAAGGTTTAACCACGTGTGGTGCCATAAGGCTGGTGCTACCATGGGGAAAGCCGACGCCCTCTCTCGCAGAGAAGACCATGCGGAGGGAATAGAAGACGATAACAAGCAGGTCTTAGTTATTCCGCCGGAGCAGATCAGATCTACCATTCTGGTCCAAGATGAAGGCGATAAGTTATTAGAACGGATAAAGAAGGCTGTACTTCTGATGAAGGAATCAGAAGTCCAGAAGCTCTACGAACAGGGCTATGATGAAGATCTCACGGAACCCATCCTGAGAAAAGACGGTAAAATCTATGTCCCACCAGATGTAGATCTACGCCGAGATGTGGTAACAAACTGCCACGACACCCCTTCCGCCGGACACCCCGGTCAGGAAAAGACGATAGGCCTTCTGAGAAGGTTCTACGACTGGCCAGGAATGGCCAGTTATGTAAAAGACTACATCACTAGATGCGATGTTTGCCAAAGGATGAAGACGGGCAACAAGCCGCCAGCCGGCAAGCTCGAACCCTTGGAGCTCAGCACAGCACCATGGGTAGATGTCTCCGCAGATTTCCTCACGGATCTGCCCCTCTCCCGTAATTATGACTCGGTCCTCGTAGTCGTTGATCGATTCAGCAAAGAGGTCGAGTTTATCCCCTGCACGAAGTCGGTTACTGCGCTAGACACAGCCCGACTCTATCTAACACACGTGTGGACCAACCATGGTATCCCACGTTCTATTGTATCGGACCGAGGCCCCCAGTTCGCGTCACAAGTGATGAAGGGACTACTAGAACGCCTCGGCATCAAACCTAAATTATCCACGGCATCTCATCCGCAGACAGACGGACAAACAGAACGTATGATCCGAGAACTCCAGCAGTATCTCCGGACGTTCTGCCACGAGAAGCAAACTGATTGGGCGGACTGGCTCCCAATAGCCCAATTCAGTTATAATTCTAAGAAGCAGGCTTCAACCCAAAAGACCCCGTTCGAAGTCACTCGGACTTACGAACCACGAATGGGGATAGAACCTGGCACTTCAAAGGCGCCAGCCGCCGATGAATTGGCCAATAATATATCTAAAATATTAGAATCCACAAAGACCAATCTTGAGCAAGCTCGAGATCGGATGAAGATCCAAGCGGATAAACACCGTTCGGAAGCAAGGAAGTACACCATCGGAGATGAGGTGCTCCTAGCAACAGAAAACCTTCGGTTAACGAGGGAATCTAGAAAGCTGACGGAGAAGTGGCTTGGACCCTTCAAAGTCACACGATGCGTTGGGAATAACGCAGTTGAGCTGAAACTCCCACGCACTATGCGTATTCACCCCGTGGTAAACGTATCACGGGTAAAACCCTATCTATACCGTTTTGACGGCCAACCGACATTCAACCCTGGTCCAGTCCACGTCATGGACAATCTCGAAGTCGAGTATGAAGTAGACCATGTGGTTGATGCTCGCTGGAAAGGCCGAAGAAAGGAATATTTAATACACTGGTCGGGATATTCCGAGGAAGAAAGAACCTGGGAACCCGCCTCTAATTTAACAAACGCGGCAGAAGCACTCGCCCGTTTCCACGAACTGAACCCAAAAGCGCTAGCTCGCTCGGCCTTTGCCGATAGGTTCGGTATATTTAACCCCTATGACGACCTCACCATACCCGTCGAGGTTGATTCGGAGTCTCAACCATAGAGAGGGGGTGGTGTTACGAACGCTCATTTTCACTCTTTTATTATTCTACTCATGCTTGATTCGAACTCTAGACTCTCTACTTATGGAAACACTCTCCCACACCAAGGAGATTGGACTTATCGTATGCTCACTTTCCATATCACGTGACCCTTGTCACGTGACTTCTCACATGACTTTATTTACACAATTATGCTTACTCACGAGGGCTAGACCCTTATCTCTTATCTATGACATCATATGCTTATCTTCCAATAGGGTATGATCCGGTTATCACCCAATCATGTATTTTCTCTTATCATGGTACGATGTCCCAATTAGTATTTAGGGACAAACATGTACATACATTCCTATTTGCTATATAAACCAAGACCAACCAGGCTAATACCCCAGTTGAAGAGTCTTGTACCTTTCCTCATACACACCCTCCACTTGAGTCTTAAGGTCCATCCAGCCTTTCGATTCATTAAGCACTTTGAGTGTTTCAGGGGGTGTGGAAAGGGGACAACATGGAGACATCCTGACCAGCAGGGTCTGAGAGGTAGTGGTGGTATGGGTAGTGGGCAGTGGGACCACCATGGTCTGAGATCGTTGGTTGAGCTCTTCAGTTCAGGCGTAGAGCTCTTGGTTTTGGATCTCGAGTTTCTGGTTCTGGACAATGAGCATGTTAAGCATCTGCTCAGTCTGTCATTGAGATTCTCTAATTCCCAGGAGGGTGGATTCGAGAGTAGACGGTGTAGGGATAGGAGTCTGTGAGGTTGGGGCGACCAAAGAGGCACGAGATGGGTTTCCCCAAGGGTCGGTTGGGATAACGTAAGACATTGGGTTAAGGGTTCACGACGAGTATCGTCGGGCGGTAGAATGCGAATAACGGACGGATTGGGAGAGAGGTCGATGATGGGGAAGCGGGAAGGGGAACCCGTGAACGTTTCGGGCGAACTGGAGCTAAGCTCGACAGCGGCCGTGTTCGTCGACGGTATGGTGATTCTCGTCTAATGTCAGGGCTACACAAACCCTAACGCTTCGAACGGAGGTGTGAACGAGCGAGATGGCTGAGAAACGACATATATTCAGACAAATGTAGACTACATGGATAATATCGTACTCACCTGAGAAACGACAAGACGAGAATGGGGATTCTCGTGTCGCTCTCAGGTAAATATAGTGCTTGGCTGTAAGAGGCAGTGTAAAATGATCCGAAAATATACGAGAAAGACCCGATATCAACCGAGGTCGAGAACGTAGTAGAAAGGAATAGAAAGAAAAGGAAAATTCCTAACATTACCCCCTGTTTAAGGTTCGTCGTCCTCGACGAACGAAGGGTGTGTGAACTGTTTTCGAAATTCGAGGAAATCGGAGGAGCGGAATAACGATGATGGCACGGGTAGAGGTTGTCGTCGACATATAGGACAGGAACATGGTGAATCAGGAGAATCAGCGATTGAAGTAGGGACGAGAGGAGAGTCGAGGATACAATATTGGATATGTCGAGTACGTTGAGGGCGAGGACGTGCGGGATGAAGTCGATGGAATTTCTTAATTGCATCTTTGGCATGACGGAGTTTCTTTTCGTCGATCCATTCGCGTTCTTCGACAGGGAATCCTTTCCAGTGGATTAAATATTCGACATTTCCGTTCTTTTCTCTAGAATCGACGATAAATTCGATCTCTTGTTCGAGTTCCCCATCAATTAGATCTGGCGGCGGAGGAGGAGGTAGTTGTTGTGAGGGATATTGACCGGGTCTGTGTGGAGATAGGTGGACTTCATGAATAATCGGATGGATCTTTTTCCATCCTCGCGGTAGATCTAGTTTATACGACGTTTCACCGACTTTAGCGACTACCTTGAAAGGTCCATATCGCTTATCGTCTAATTTTTTCATTGGTCGTGTCGTCGTATAAAACGTCGCCTCTAACCAGACTTTGTCCCCGATGGCGTAATTTCGTCGATCTCCTTGGCGTCGGTCGTAGTATTTTTTCATATCTTGTGCCGCTTTTTCTAACGACGCTTTAGCTTCTTCCCTCGTACGTTTCATCGTCTCGCTAAACTCCTTAGCCGTCTCGTTACGGACTTGTTTTCGTCCCGATCCTTGTATTTCCGGATTTTGACCATACATGAGCTGGAAGGGTGAATATTTGGTAGCAGAGCTCGTAGCATTGTTATGCGTGAATTCGGCGAGTGCTAACCAGTCTTTCCAGTCGTTTTGTCGATAATTTGTGTAGATCCGGAGATATTGTTCTACTTCTCGATTAAATCGTTCCGTTTGTCCGTCGGTTTGAGGGTGATATGCGGTACTGGGATTGCCTTTAATATCTAGGAGAGTATAGAGGTCCGTCATGAACTTGGATACGAATTGAGGCCCTCGGTCACTAATCACTTTGATTGGAGTGCCGAAGTCCTTCCAGATATGGTCCCTGAACATTCGAGCTATGCCTTGCGATGTTACGGTGCTGTGGGTTGGTAGCACCCTAATCATCTTGGTAAACCGGTCGACGACAACAAGGATTGCGTCATGTCCTTGAGATTCGGGTAACGGGCTAATAAGGTCTACCGAAATGATTTTCCAGGGAGCATCAGGCACTTCGTTCGGTGATAGTGGGGCGTGAGTTACTCCGATTCTTGCCTTACTCCTTTGACAAGTTTGGCATCCTTCTACGTATTTTTTGACATCTCGTCGAAGGTGAGGCCATCAGTATTTCTGCATTATCAAGTCTCTAGTTCTGGTCTGTCCGGGATGTCCTGCCGTGATAGCGTCATGATGGTCTTTAAGAATTCGTTCTCTTAATGCTTCTCTTTCGGGGACGTATACCCGATTTTTCCAGTACCAGATTTCTCCCGTTTGTGTCCAGTCAGCAGCACGATTCTTTCTATCGATTGCTGCGAGTTTATCCACAAACGGTTGACTTTGGGCGATAAGTTTATCTATGTCCCATGACTCTGTTCTCGTTTGGACGCTTGGTCCATCGACGAAGCAGTCGTCTTTTAGCAGGATTGTTTGCGAATTGTCGTCGTCTACCCCCTGTTCGAAGTCTGTCCCCCTGGACAGAGGGTCGGCTGCATTCGTCTTGCCCGGTTTATGGTGGATCGTAAAATGATAATCTTGGAGATCCGTGTGCCATCGGGCTTGACGTCGAGTGAGGTCTTGGGGTTGACGAAAGTAGACCAGATTTCTGTGGTCCGTCTCGATACGAAACTCTTGCTTAGCATTTATCAGGAAATGTCTCCACTCTTTAAGACAGTCCATAATCGCAAGAAGTTCCTTATCATAGATTTGGTAGTTTCGTTCAGCCGGTAAGAGGGATCGTGAAAAATATGCGATAGGGTGGCGTTTACCCTCTTGTTCCTGCCAAAGTACTCCTCCTAATCCAATGTCGGATGCGTCTGGTTCGACTGTAAATAATCCATTGTAGTAGGCGGTCTGGCGTTGCGCACAGATCACGAACCGGTAAGCGAGTTCGAAGGGGATGGGTTAAAGGTGAGGGGAGAGAGTGTTGGGGGAAAAGAATGCATCGAGATAGACTGGAACGGCATGATCAGACTGACAATGGGATTGATGAGACGGAGAGCTAGGTACTTTATTGCATGCCGATCGAGGTCGTCAATTGTGCTTTAAATACATGAGTTTGAGGCTATGAATACTGAACTAAAGGGGAAAGTCATAGGAAATCGGAATCATACCAAGGCCGGTTTGTGGTACAGGGAATGATGAGTGGCATAAGAGAAAGGACGGAACATGGAAATGAAAATTGATAGAATGTAACCTATCGTACGGGTCCGGGTCGGGGTCGTAGTTGGCCGGGTTTTGGCACTCTTCTGTGCACAGCCGCAACGCGTTCCTTACACCATCATCCGTAGGAATGGCAAGGACAGGAGCTGAGATGAGCGCTCGTTTGAGAGCATCAAACACTTGTTGTTGCTTCTCGTCCCATTGCCATGGGACTTTCCCCATGAGATATGTTAGGGGTTTCGCGATGCTGCTGAAATCTCGTATGAATTGGCAGTAGAAGTTAGCAAATCCGAGAAAGGATTGCACTTCTTTGACCGTCTTGGGCATCATTCATTTTTCTATGGCTGCCACCTGTTACAAATGCTCTTTTCCTATGCTTTTATTCTTTTACTCTCACTTGGTTCGAACACTAGACTTTCTATATAAGGGAATACCTTCCCACCACAAGACCAATGAACTTGTCGTATGTTCACTTTCCATATCACATGACCCTTGTCACGTGACTTCTCACATGACTCCATTTACACAATTATGCTTACACACGAGGGCTAGACCCTTATCTCTTATCTATGACATCATATGCTTATCATCCAATAGGATATGATCCATGCTA
>JBBPST010000616.1:0-10694 GCA_038093715.1 Austroboletus cf. mucosus | reverse complement strand
AGCTTCGAGGACATCTTGTCATCTCCACTGTGCCTTTTTGCCAATCAATGACAGGGTTGTGCTGCTTTAGCCATGTATATCCAACAACCAGGGGAATCCCTCCCAAGTTGGTGACTTCAGTCAGCATTTTCTCACGGTGGCCCTGGAACTCGATCACTATCTCTGCAGAGTGTGTGATACTGCCTGCTGAGTTCTTGGTGCCATCTACATTAAATACGGGGATAGGGCATGGCAACGGTTTCATTGTGATTCCGTGCTTCTTTGCCCATTTTTCGTTGATGAAAACCTGATTGGCACCGCTGTCTAGCAGGGCCTTGACCTCGTGGAGGTTATTCCTATTGGAGCCAATAGACAGGTTCATCATGATGTTGCTTAGTCCTTTGACCGTGCGAATAAAGAATTCGTCAGGGAAAGTTTGCATAGAGTCTTCCTCTGCTTTTATTGCAGCGAGTCTCCGCATGTCAATCCCTTCTTTTGGATTAGCCCCAGATTCTAGGATAATTGGGGTTTCATCCACTACTTCGTATCCTTCTTGGATTAATTTAATGTGGGAGCTTTCGGCTAACTCCTTCCCTTTACCACTTTGAGACTGGCTCTCCGTGGGTTCCTCAGGTGCAAACATTTCTAAATAAGAAAATCTATTTGCGACTTGAGATCCTAGATCTCTCAAGTCGCCTTCCCTTTTCCCTTCTTTGAGAAATGGACACAGATCTCCACGTACATCATCCCTTTCAGATCCGCCAGGGATCCATCTTCCTTCTCTGCAGCCTTAGTGCCATCGGTTTTGGCTTCCTCCCATGAGGTCGCCCCTTCTTCCTTTTTGGCAGCACGTGCCTGCCTTTCTCCCTTTTTGGAGCAAGACTCCTTGTGCTTGCCCTTCCATCTGCATTCTTTGCAAGTGGGCTTCTTGCAATCCTTAATCATGTGACCTTGCTTGCCACATGCGAAGCACAAGCCCGGCTTCGGCTTATTGCCCTTTTTGGCAGCCTTTGCCTGCCTTTCCTTGTGTGAGCCCGAGGACTCAGCTTGCCGACCGCCTTGTGCAAGCTGGTAGCTTTCCTGACCTTTGGCAATAGCCTGGATGTTGGTCAGGGTAACATCTAGGTTTGAAGACCTCATGTTGGTCTGGTAGAGTTCCTTGATTATCTCCTGAGAGATGTGCTTCTCAAGGAGATGAATCCCGAACTGAGATCCGACTTTGGCCTGCTTGTAGAGCAAGACCCATTTGGACAGGAATGTGTCAATGTCCACTGTCCCTTGTTTGAACGACGTAATTTGTTGCGTCGCTCAATCCTTTTGGAGTTGGGGCCGGAAAAGACCCTCAATTTCTGCCACCAGATTGTCCCAATCGGTGAGCGTGCTTGTTCCGTTGGCAAGACAGAGTAGCTCTCTTTCGGCCACATATGCCCCTTTGACTCCTTTGAGCCATAACAAAATAGCATAGGCCCTATTCAGCCCGTTTGGTGCAAACGAGCCATCCTGCAGCTTTGTTGCGAATTCCTGAGGGTGGGAGTCCAGCCAAGATTGGATCTTGACCCACCACTCCTCAAACTTCCCACGGGTCCCATCATAGGTCCCGGGGTCTGAGAAGATCTCCACTTTGGAGCCCCCTGTGCTGCTTCCAGCCGCCCTTCCACCTTGGGATCCCCAATCCACAAGGGAGAGTGCCTTGCGAGTCCGCACCTCGTTCTCTTGGGTGCGGGTCTCGGTGTTCGCCAATTTTACTGCAGCTTCCTGCAGGTTGACCTCCATCATGGCTTTTTCTTGTTGCAGTGCCGCCACTGCGTTGAGTAGATTTTGGATTTGCGCTGTTTGCGCATTCACCAACACCATGACCTCTGCCAGAGTGGGTGTCGACATTGTGGTTTAAAGAAAGTAAAAAGGCAAGTTCTTCAAGCCTTTCTTCGTAGGGAGAGTGGTCTAGATCGCAGATGAGACCATAGAGCTCGTTAACTCTTCTCTCGTAATCTTCTCGCGTCAAGCGGTCGTACCAGCGGTTTAGAAGAGCCGCTTTATACAAAGTATATTCTTCCGGAATATTGGCTAGTATTCTAGGAAGGTGAAAGGGGATAGGGTGGGGTAGCCCTTAGCAGGCTTCTTCAGCACTGCCTTTGTACGTAGATAGGGCCTAATGTAGTATGGCCCTCTCCTTATGGTAGCACGGTCCTGGTGCTGCTTCGCCGGATCTGCTTCGTAGACTCGTTGGGGATGAGGGACAGGTTCCTGGTAGTTATACCATGGCTTCTTTATCGTCCTGGGTCTCTCTCCAACTTCTACTACCTCATTCCGCAACTCTCCTGCTAACTCCTCTCCAAAGACGAGACGGAAGGGGTCTAATTCCCCCCCAACCAGCGCTAGGTCGTCTAGGTGGACCCTGAACCCTTCCAGGACTAAGGAATCGTTAGGATCAGTGTCGGGGAACGCGTCCTCTGCTCTCGTACTCTCTACTTCCGCGATGGCCCGTGCAGCTTCAACGGCCTCTCCGTAGGAGTTGAACCTCCCTCCCTGCATCTCTGTTGCGTAGCTCACTGGTGGGGCAACACCAGACCGTTTGTCAGTATGTTGATCCTTTGATCTTGTACTAGACCGTGGTGAGACCACTAATCACGTTGACCAACTTACTTCTGCTGGTAGTCCTTTTTCAACAGGTAATGGGGGTGGGTGAGGGTGAGTCTTCTTCGTACAGCTCCTTCGGCTGACTAGGCTTCGATGGGATACTTGACGAGGGTATTGGTCGAAGAGGTAGTTTACTTGTGATGAAACACTCAAAAATCCAATAGCCTTTCGACTAGAGAACTCTTGGCTCAGAGGATGAGGATGAGGGGGAAACTCGAGGACAAGTAAACTGGGGATCCAGTCTACTGCCTGAGGGTTTATATACTACCTATACTGTATGTACATGTTTGTGTAAATACCATAAAGAGATATTGTACGACGATAGGCATGAATTACATAATTGGCTGATAAGCCGGACCATATCCTATTGGATGATAAGTGCATGATGTCATAGATAAGGGATAAGGGTCTAGCCCTCATGCGTAAGCATAATTGTGTAATGGGAGTCATGTGAGAAGTCACATGACAAGGGTCACGTGATATGGAAAGTGGACATACAACAAGTTCATTCGTCTTGGGATGGAAAAGTATTCCCTTAAATAGAGAGTCTAGAGTTTGAACCAAGTTAAGGTAAAAGAATAAAGCATAGGAAAAGAGCGTTTGTAACAGGCGACTGTACCTTCCTGATGGGAAGTGCATTCCGCGCATCCCCAGGACCCGTTGTCTAAAGGATTGCCTAGACTGAGTAGCTTTGCAGGCCACTCAAGCTGCAACTCCGACAATCACTGTGGGCATAGTCTCTCTCTCTTACCCGGACACTGATGCCATCATAGATATTGAGCCTTCGGTCTTAACTATGGAGGCAGAACCGTGGAATGATACCAATGATGATGGAAGTCTGGACATGAATTATCCGGACTTCCGGTCTTATATATTGCATGCATGGGCTAACTTCCAGGTGGACCGAGCCAAGGAAAAGGGGAAACGAGTCCAGTTTGATGGCGTTGACGTGCCGTCTCGCAAGTCCGGGCGACCCGGAAATCGGTCTTCCACTGTGGAAGAGATCATCACTCCCGAGATTGCAGCAACTCGGACTTCAACACCATTACCAGCAAGACTGACGACACCGGCCCCTTCAGCATTAAAGGTTCCACCACCAACTCTGTCTACATCAGCATCCAATACCAACCCGGCCTATTTGGCCACGACTCCTCCAACCGGTCAGTTTTGCTATACCTTCCCACTGGAGGACGACGCGACACCAAAGAAGATTCTGGACCGAGTTCTGGAGACAACTGTTCTGATCCCTTTCAGGGAATTGATTTCAGTAGCTCTGGAAGTCCGGAAACAGTTTCAGGACTTATCAACGACAAAGTGTATCCAAGTGGTAACCAATGTCATACAGGTAAATGAGCTCTCAGGAAGAGATCCCGATGCTGTTGCTCGTCAATTTGGCGATAGCATACACCGAAATGATGAAGGTCTCATTGTTGCTCATCATAGTATTCCCCTCAGGTCGCTCAATGCGAAAGTCCTGGGAACTCCGGTATCTATCACCAGTGTGCTGGACTCGGGGTCGGAGATCATTGCCATGCCCAAGCGGGTATGGGAGACTCTGAGACTTCCGGTCTGGTCCGACCATGTTATGACCATGTCGAATGCAAACACCAGCACTGAGTCGACCATAGGAGTCATTGAAAATCTCCTTCTTGACTTCGGTGCTGGTGAGGTATGTTTACAAGTGCAGGTTATTCCCCGAGCCAACTTTGACCTGCTCTTGGGTCGACCATTTCATTGTCTCATGAGCGCTACTACTGATAACTTCCCCAGATGATAAAGATCTGGATAGGTTGGTGGGAGAGGAATTAGACGAACAGACGGATGAGGAGTCCTCGGACTATAGTCCGGAGGGCTAGACCAGAACAATATACCGTATACCCATTTTACCCTGGGATTAGACCAGAGATCCTTTTCACTCTCATATGCAATCAAAGACCGAAACTAAAATATGCACACAGACATTTCAATAAAACGGTCAATATATCCTATCCCTCTTTTTTTTTTTTCTCTTTTTCATGTCCCCCACATATAAAATCCCCTATATATCATTTCAAACTTCGAATGCGCAAGGGACAGCGCACCTTCACTCACATACCGAAAACCCAGATAGACCGAAACTACCGCCAGATGAACCAGATCCTGGTAGGCATAGATGAAGAAAGTAGCCCGAAGAAGAAAAGTCGAGTGGAATCTTGCAAGACCGATTCGGACTTGTGAAGACCGGTCCGGACTTATAAGTCCAGAATACAGATTTCAGCTTAATCGTTTCTTATCTCACTTTTCCTTTATATCGTTTACCAATTCGATTTTCTCTCTTATTGATTCGCTCTTTTCGGAACAGACATTTTATTTACACTACCAGACTACCGGACATCGGACTACTGGACTTACGCCCCCATTTCCTCCAACTTGGTGACCAGGTCCTCCATCTCCTCCATCACCTGCATGTGCTCAACCTCGAGTGCCTTGAGGTTAGCCCGCACCTTGTACAAGCGGGAATGGACCTCATGGAGGCAGAGGGCCAAAGACTGCTCCGCCGGAGCCCTCTTGGTCCGCTTTGGTGCTCTCACCCTCTCCTTCCCCTTGCCCTTACCCTTCACCGGGGTCTCCTCTGGCTCTTCATTGGCACCTTCGGACTCCAATTCCGTCATGGCGGCGGCGACCTTGCTTGCCCCGGCTTTTGCAGATGTGCGGGTCGGTCTCGCTGTTTTGCCCCATGATTAGTCTGGACTTGCTAAAGGAGAACCACTTACTCCTGATCTCCACTGACATGGTGCCCTGTTTGCGAGGCACGCTCCGACCTTGAGCCCAGGAGCACTTCAGGCGCATCCTCTGGCACCTGGCGCAGGCTACCCCCGTGCCGCTCACACACGGGGGGACATTCTTTGCCCCCTGGCAGTTGGAGCAGGGGGCCCGGTTGGTCGAGCCACGGATGAGGTGCTTTGGGAGCACCTGTTCTTCCGCCTCGGACCCTCCAAGGTCCGAGTTTTCTTGGGCACGCTAAGGAATGGTGAATGGGGTGAATGAAGACCAGAAACGGACTTACCTTTTGGCCAGAAGAGGCCACGGATGGCATGCTCATTGACGGGGCACGTGTCTCTGATCCTCGGGGTCCAACCTCCCCGACCTCTACCTCCATTCCGGCATCTTCTTCAGCCACCCTCTCCTCCTTCTCCCTTTTCTTCTCTTCAGCCTCCTTGAACCGATCCACCCACTCCGCACTTGCTATCTCCCCTTCCACAAACGCCTGCGCGGCCTCTTCATTCAGCTTGACGTCCAAACCCAGCTGGTCCGCCTCCGCCCGACCGGACTTCCATGCCGCCTGCAAACATGAGGAGATAAGGCTAGAGAGTGGGACGGGACTTACCAAAGCCTCCTCGAAGGTCCTCATCCATATCTTGATGTCCTCCTCTAGCTCCTCCTTGTCATCCGGAACAGTCTTGACAATGTCCAAGACACGGCCAGTAGCTTCCCAGAACTTCTTGTGGATCGCCTGGCGATGGACCGCACCAGTGTCGGAGAGGCCTCAGTATTGGTCGATCTTGGATTGCATCGAGTGTTGGGACATGTTAAAAGGATGGATGGATGTAGATGAAGACCGGGGGAGCACACTTTGCCCAAGTCCGATGATTGATGTCTTTCTCACGCTCACGTGACCTGACTGGGGACAGTCAGTATTCAAGTCCCTAGGAGATGTGGAGACCGGTGCGCTGCTACACATATATCCCTTGTTATCACCTCTTTTACTTGATCTTCTCTTTTCTTTTATTGACTCTTTACTTATCATTTTGAAAGTTACTGTTTGCTAGTGAAAACCACGATTATACCGGCCTTATACCGGTCTTGCACTGGACTTGCACTGGACTTGTCCCGGACTTGTTCCAGACACGTCTCGGACTTACTTATGAAGACCGGGTGGTCTATTATACTCACTTACATCGGTCACTTTCTTTCTTTCTTTCTTCGTTATTTCCAATGGTTCCTTGATTGGTCAGGTACATAGAGTCCAGGCATACTTGGACTATATATTTTGTACTTCTCATATGGAAATGACAGCTACTGTTTGGCTCACACCATCACTGTCTGGGACCGTCTCCCTCCACCGTTTTACCATCAACAAGACTGTACCGCCAGTCTCTACCGCTACTCACGACCTCATGCATTATACCGACATCTCCGGACTTCCAGACTACCGACGCGAAGAACTCCGGACTTCTGAATGGTCCATTGGTGCACCTCCAACTTTGGCCTGGTCTCATTCCCTTGAATATAGAGTCCCTCTGGGGCGAACCTAATTGCTCCTCACACAAACCTGGACACTATAGGGTGGTCAGGACTATCAGGATACCTGGTACCAAGTCCACTCACCCACCTTTCTGTCTTTAAACTGCTACCATCGATGCCCACACTGACATGAACTCCCCGTTCCTTCTCCTCTACCATATCTTCCTCACCAATTCCCGCTTGGGCCTTATCGCCCAGAACTCTCCCCCCTATGCCAGCGAAGCCTTGAGAATCCTCCTCCTCCACAACCTCCAACGATCTATGGAGGAAGACCTTGTGCAACTCATGCACCAATTAGAGATGACCAACTTCTTAGATGACGTCTTGCGATACGTGCAAGAACTAAACCTCCCCTTCCCAACGACTTCTATGGCAACCACCCCTTCGGCCTCTTCTTCTCCCCTCACCCCCGAAGAAGTCACTGCTTTAGAACAAGCTGAAAACTATTGGACAGGCAACGACGGTTCCACTACCCTCACATCCAACCATCCCTGCTACCATGAGTCCTGCTTTGTCTGCAGACGACTCAGACATACTCGGGTTTATTGCCCCATGTACGAATGTCCATATTGCTACCGCTCAGCCCCAGGGCATACCCAGGGAACCTATCCCTCCCGTCGTCGCTCCCCTGCACCTCTCGTCTCCCCCTCTCTGTCTTCCCCCATCTCTCATAGGTCCTCACGCTTTTCTAGGTCCTCGAGTTCTAGCTCCCGTCCCCTCCCCATCCAACCTCGCAGTACCGTTTACCATCGCTCTCGTCCCCAGGTACCCACCCCTCCTCCAGTAGAGGATTATGATTACGATGACTCAATCATTGATAGTACTGGCTGGGGCAACATCACTGGCTCCCCATGTGGTTCACCTTGATCTTCATCGAGGATTCAATTGTACAATGGGGGTGATGTTATGACTTAACAGACCCCTATTTACTTTTCTTCCCACCCTCCCGCTTTGTCATCTTCACTTACCTATTTAGTATGACTCACATACAGTTGTATTACCAAGACGCTGACGTGTCTCCTTTTTTCTTACTCATGCATTACTCATGCATGCTTACTTACCATCCGTAATATGTCCGCTTCTTTGCAATTCCATCGCATTCCATCGCTGACATATCTTCTCCATTCCGACCCACCCTTAACTTGGCTCCCCTCTATATAAACCCTAGATACCCTCGATGTATCCCTTAACTTTGACCTCCGCAATCTACCTCATACATCGATTGTCCTTGGTCCCTCAGTCCTCACCCTACTGTTGAGTGGGTGCTCTCTTGATCTCCCTTGAACCAGCAGGTGTCTCCTACTGCTCCCTTGACTATCAGTGAGAGTCCCTCTGGGATCCCTGACTTGCCTTTGAATGACATCGAGTGTCCATATGGAACCATGTCCTCCCTTTGAACCTACAAGAGTCCTCATGGATCCGTAGCTCCCTCGAACCCTCGACCACCTTTTGCGGCTACTCTTGACCTTACCCAGGCCAAGCATAACATGTATTTGATGTAATGTGAAGATTACAGTACCTGGAGTTCACTGTTAGAAACTAAGGAGCAATGACAGTGAAACTCCAACTATATATAGTGTTTACCTATTCCTGTGGTAATATGTGCAAACAAACCAATAAGGAAGATTACTAAGTAAAAGAGTGCGCAATTACCAATGCTAACACCTATTCCACACATGAACAAGCGCTGCAAGTGCCTTGCCCCAAAATGCCATAGCCAGTCCAGATTCCTTTAACATCGCTATAATCCGCTCAGAAAGTACTCGATTTGCCCATTCTGTGACTCCATTTTGCTGTGGACGCGCCTGGACCATATGCTGGCACTCTATACCACATTCCTGAGTGAACTTAAGCATCTCATTGCTCATGTACTCCCCTCCTTTGTCATCTCGGAGCATTTTGATGCATCACTTGCTCTGGTTCTCTGCAAATGCTTTGAACTGCTTAAAAGCGTTGAAAACGTCAGATTTGGCCTTGATAGGCAGCACAAACCGGAATCTTGAGAAGTCGTCTATAAAAGTGACCCAATAGCGAAATCCAAAACAGTCACTAAATTGTGCTCAAGGAGCCTTTTCACATTAGTTGTGTTATGGTGCGCGAATCAGCGATGCCAGAGTGACAAGTGTTACAATTTCCACTTCTATGCACTCCTTGGACTACACTTCTTATTCTGATATGATCTTTGCCTCTTTTGAGAACAACTCCATTTACTCTTTCTCCGCCTCATTTTGATATCTTTGATGATCATTTCCTCATAGCTTTCCTGATCATCAAATGCACAATAGAACTGCCCTTTGTTACATCGCCTTCCTGATTATCACTGCACAGCTAGATTTGTGCAGCCATAGCTTTTCTGATGAACACTGTCCTCCACTGCCTATCTCTCTTTCGGGGCAAGTATTCCTATGACCACAGCCTCTGTAGTCAGTATATATATTTCTAGTGTCATGTACAATACTCCTCAGCTAGATTTACACAATTCATGTAGTGCCTGCATCCAAACCTGAGTGCGCTGCCTCTTGTTTGAGACCCCCGCATCTATTGGACTTAGTGTTGCCACAAAGGACACTCTATAGCTATCAGGAAGGACTACACACTACATGTTCCGTCCTAAGTTGCATATAATAACCAAAAGTGTAACAAAAGATCTAGCTCTTCAATCATCCCTACCCCTATGTAGAAGAATTGCCCACCCTGGAACTATCCTCTCTCATCTATGTCCAGCAACAAATCCTCAAGGAACTCCACATCACTAAAGAACAAGCAGCCTTCCTCAGGAGGAACAATGTTCTACCTGCCCATCAACTAGAACATCAATTCTTCTGCAAACTCGGAGGGTGCCCTTGGCATTACTCCTATTAACTTGTTGCCCAGCATTTCCGGATGATTTGGAGTTCCCCTATTAGACGAAGACGAGGCCTATTACAGAAAACAAGAGAGACTACAAAAGACTTCCGAGACCATCGCCCAAAATAAAAGAAGCAGAGCACCAGGAAGTTGGGACACCACCTCTTCCCCCCACTTTGGAAGAAGACGACCATCCCTATCTCAGAACCCTCCCCTATCCACTGTACCCTCTCAACAAGAGCCAAGCGAAGTACTCCACCAGGAGGAACCTATAAAAGTGTATCACGAACCAGAAGAGACTACTAACGCAATGAGTAGCTCAAGGGGCATGGAACGAAGAGCTGGTCTCCCAGAACCTTTCAATGGGAAAGCAGAGACAGCAGAGTATTGGATCTATGCTATGGATGCATACTTCAAAATGAACCCCACCTTATACAACAATGAACAAAAGATCTTAACAATCCTAAACAGGATAACAGAAGGTCAGGGAAGGCAGCATGCGGAAACAGAGTTAAGGGACATCCATGAAGGAGTTGTCAAGGCAGAGAACTGGAAGGAATTCATCAACAATTCCAACAAGCATTCACTCACAAGGAAACCACTGCAGATGCCAGGAGCAAACTACACTTCCTAAGAATGAAAGGGACGGGACTTGATGCAATAGACCACTACAACACAGACTTCCGACTCCTCATGAGCAAAGCCAGGCTTTCGGATCAACCATCTCTCATCGAATACTACATGAGGGGACTGGCTGATCACCTGGTCCACAAAATTATTGGAGGAGAAAAGGAACCAGAAACCATAGACAGATGGATGAAGAAAGCCACGAGGCACTCCAGGCAGGATGACAGAATAAGAAGCATCAAGCAAGGAAGGATCTCTCATAGAGATCCAGATGCAATGGATGTCGATAGCATTCATACGAGGAACAGAAAGGAACACTG